>JAVTVY010027959.1:0-10766 GCA_036873755.1 Hanleya hanleyi | reverse complement strand
GCCTCTGATTGGATAAGAATCTTCTTGAATTGTAAATATACCCAACGCGGCTCCCCAGCGTGGGTATGATGTAACATTGGGGAGAATAAACTATATGAAAAAAAACTTCTTGTTTTTGTTGTTCTCTCATGTGTCATCCTTGTTGTTGTTGCTGTTGTTGTTCTCCCTCTGGTATATCATATCATGTATATCATATCATGGCGTTATGTTGGAGTGTTAAGGTGTAACGACGGGCGTTGACGGGCATCACTGCATTTCGAAGAATTAGTGACAATTCCATGGAATATCAGAGCTTCTGAGCTATTTCACCGGGGCGTTGAAGCATTAAGAATGGTGTTGGTGGGCGTTGCTACAAGATGACACCTCACACGGTCCATTTGGACAGCGGATGGTCCATCTCTACACCAAATAACATCCTGCACTGCTAAAAATGCCCACTTTCGCTACAACTTGTACTAATGACGTCACCAATGACGTCACAGATGCTGTAAATATCCCTGAAATCAGGGTGTATACTCCGAGAGCTACAACATGACACCCCACACGACGCATTCGCAACGCGGATGGTCCATCTCTACACCAAATACCTTCCTGCACTGCCCCAAAAGGCCCACTTTCGCTAATACTCCTACTGATGACGTCATCGATGACGTCACAGATGCTTCGGACATGCCTCAATTCGGAATGTACACCCCGAGAGCTACAAAATGACACCTCACACGACGCATTCGGACTAAGGATGGTGCATCTCTACACCAAACTCACCCTCGCGCACCCACAAAATGTCCACTTTCGCTACTACTCGTACCGATGACGTCATCAATGACGTCACAGATGACGCGCACATCCCTCAAATCGGAATGTACACCCGAGAACTACAAGATGACACCTTCCAGGACGCATTCGAACCATGAATAGCCCATCTCGACCCCAAATACCTTCATGTACTGCCCGAAAATGTCCACTTTCGCTACTACTCGTACCGATGACATCACCGATGACGTCACAGATGACGCGAACATCCCTCAAATCGGAATGTACACTCCGAGAACTACAAGATGACACCTTCCAGGACGCATTCGAACCGTGAATAGCCCATCTCGATCCCAAATACCTTCATGTACTGCCCGAAAATGTCCACTTTCGCTACTACTCGTACCGATGACGTCACCGATGACGTCACAGATGACGCGAACATCCCTCAAATCGGATTGTACACCCCGAGAACTACAAGAT
Organism: Hanleya hanleyi; assembly: GCA_036873755.1. Lineage (NCBI taxonomy): Eukaryota > Metazoa > Mollusca > Polyplacophora > Lepidopleurida > Hanleyidae > Hanleya > Hanleya hanleyi. The sequence continues at coordinate 9,530 of JAVTVY010027959.1, read as the reverse complement.
GACACCTTCCAGGACGCATTCGAACCGTGAATAGCCCATCTCGATCCCAAATACCTTCATGTACTGCCCGAAAATGGCCACTTTACTTACTACAACCAACTGCGCCTGCGCAGATTGACGCGACTTGCATTCAAAAACACGCCATTCTGACTCTACCCCACACAAGCTTCACTTTGACACCCTCCACGACCCATTCGGACCCATAGCGGTCCATCTCTACCCCAAACACCTTCATGTACTGCCCCAAAATGGCCACTTTACTTAATACATCCAACTGCGCATGCGCAGATTGACGCGACTTGCATTCAAAAACACACCATTCTGACTCTACCCCACACAAGCTTCACTTTGACACCTCACACGACCCATTCGAACCGTGATTAGCTCATCTCTAACCCAAACACACATACACCAAACTTACATCGCACATGCATGTGATCATAACGCACTAGCCTATCGAAAATCACTGAGATTGACTCATTTTGCGGGCCACCAGGTCAAACTCTGTCAATTTGTCACCATTTAGTTATTTGAAGAATGACTTGCCTTGGCGCCTCAAACTTGCATAACACATGGAAGTGATCATAGAACAGAAGTCCATCGCAAAGTGAGATTGACCTGTTTTGGGGGTCACTGGATCAAAGTTTTAACTCCACACATGTGGTTTGGTCTTCAGCTAAAATTAGTATCAATTGGAGTATTGTCATCATGTGCTTACATATGAACAATATGTCTATGTTTTGTTGTTACCATCTATCCCAAGAATATAGAGGAGTACCCAACCTAAATCTCACAGGCATATGGCCACGAACTGACTTATATTGTATGGGTCACTATAGGTATAAGCTTTCAGTTTGTCTCCAAAGTTTCTTCATCATCCAGGGCCCTATTTAATGACCTCCAATGCCGAGGGGTTCTCAGTGCTTTGCACGGTTCACGTTACCATAGCTCCTGAACTATTGTTACGACTAAGCCCTAATGTCACTGACCAAACACCCATGTCGCAGGGAGTACAAGTGCCAAGATACAAAATGATCGGACCCATCCTTTGTGTATTATTAAATAATAACACTTTTCAAATTATGCGATTTTCTGGAAATTTGAACATATCAATTTCTGAAAAGCGGAAAAACTATCAGAGGTAAAGAGTGGTTGACATTCTTCTGGAAAAGAAAAAAACAACAAATTAGAAGTCCTCAACTATTGCAGTTCAAGCTCTTCAAACATGTTATAGTGTTTCGACAATTCACGATGGCGGTCGGACCACGTATCTTGGAAATTCAAATTTTACATATTCTTGATCGCCCTATCATGTGGCATATATGTAGTCACTTGTGGGGTTAAAATAGACTCATTTCATATTTGACCTATTTTGGAAGGTTATTTTCTTGTACGGAGCAACTTGAACGAGCAAAGTAATGATTAACAGCTCTCACAACTTTTACAAACAACACAGAATTATGTACACAATTTTCAAAAGTGCTGCCCAAATGTAACCCAGGTCAACCACCATCAACACCCCCACAATCAGTTACACAATATTTACTGTAAATTTTATTACAAGTTAAACTCAGGCAATTCATTAGTGAGCTCGAGCCACCAATGATGTATGCCAAATATCAATGGGATCGGTCTTATTGTTCTAAACAAGATATTTTTAGGTTTCAGATGAAATCCCAGATGACCACCAAAGCTTTCAATCAAGCAGTAACATTTATCAGTATGCATTAGCTCTTAACCTGTTCTATTTGTGTGGGAAGTTCTCTCTAAAAAAACTTGAGTGAACTGTTAAAATTTCACCGATTCGCACGGGGACACTTCCTATCATGTTCTAAATGACGAAACGAGTAAAACGAGACCCCACAACCCTACCGCAAATGTATAGAAGTACGTTTCCCAGGGGGACAAACATTGATCCTATACCCTCAGTATGGGACTATATGGGGTTCGGTGACTTTTTTCAAAAATTTCACCGATTCGCACGGGGACACTTCCTATCATGTTCTAAATGACGAGACGAGTAAAACGAGACCTCACAACCCTACCGCAAATGTATAGAAGTACGTTTCCCAGGATGGTCCTATACCTACCATACCCCATATAGGCATTTTCCCGTAATTTAGGATAAAGTCCGTATTCCGTATTTTTTCAGGAAAATTTTTACATACACCCACCCTGGAACTAGGGGAAGATAACTCTGTTGATAGACAAGCCCCGTTAAGCCCGGCGACCTATATACCCCTCATACCCCATATAGGCATTTTCCCAGGTTTTCGATAAAGTCCGTGTTCCGTATTTTTTTTTTCAGGAAAAATTTTACATGCACCCACCCAGCCATCAAATACCCCTTCACCTAGGCTTCACGTTGATACCTCACTCGACCCCATTCGACCATTAGGGGCTCCCCTAGATGCCAAAACGTCTATTTTCATACCCTTGGACCACCGCGCATGCGCAGAATGACCCTAATTCAACCCCACACCCAGTCCATCAGATGCCCCTTCATGAATGCTTCACTTTGATACCTCACTCGATCCCATTGGACCATTAGGGGCTCCCCTAGCTCCAAAAAGGCTATTTTGATGCCCTTGGGCCACCGCGCATGCGCAGAAGGCCGATATGTCAACCCCACACCCAGTCCATCAGATGCCTCTTCACGAATGCTTCACTTTGATACCTCACTCGACCCATTGGACCATTAGGGGCTCCCCTAGCTCCAAAACGTCTATTTCCATACCCTTGGGTCACCGCGCATGCGCAGAATGCCGATATTTCAACCCCACGCCCAGTGCATCAGATGCCCCTTCACGAATGCTTCACTTTGATACCTCCTACGACTCCATTGGCCCATTAGGGACTCCCCTAGCTCCAAAACCGCTATTTCCATACCCTTGGGCCACCGCGCATGCGCAGAATGCCGATATTTCAACCCCACACCCAGCCCATCAGATGCCCCTTCACGAATGCTTCACATCGATACCTCACTCGACCCCATCGGTACACTAGGGGCTCCCCTAGTTCCAAAAAGGCTATTTTCATACCCTTCGGCCACCGCGCATGCGCAGAAGGCCGATATTTCAACCCCACACCCAGCCCATTAGATGCCCCCTCACCTAAGCTTCACTTTGATACCTCACTCGACCCCATCGGTACACTAGGGGCTCCCCTAGCTCCAAAAAGGCTATTTTCATACCCTTCGGTCACCGCGCATGCGCAGAATGCTGATATTTCAACCCCACACCCAGCCCATTAGATGCCCCTTCACCTAAGCTTCACTTTGATACCTCACTCGACCCAATCGGACCATTTTATCTAGGGACTACTTTTTCTCCGCGGAAGCTTTTTCCCGAGACCGAATTACCGCCAAAACCACGGCCAAACCGCATCACCGCGGATGAATACATTTTTTTTTTTTTTTTGCCGGAACTTTTTTTTCGTTCCACCCACCACCCACGGCGGCCATCTTTTCCCACCTCCCACATCTTGCACTCACTGACACTCGCGGCCATCTTTTCCCACCTCCCACATGGCGGCCATCTTTTCCCACCTCCCACATGGCGGCCATCTTTTCCCACCTCCCACATCTTGCACTCACTGACCTCTGCTCCCCGTTGCTCCCCATCACGCATGCGCACATACCCTTTTTCCCAGGTTAATGACGTCACACGCATGCGCAGTGGGGAGCAATTTGTTCAATTCGGGTATTGTATACTACTAGCCAGAATTGGCACTGGGGTATTGGCATATGCATACGGCTCCTACAGTATCTTCATATCTGTTTTGTTATTACCGCCATACGTCAGGATGACGCTCTATTTACACACCCACAAGGCCGAGGGGTTCTCGGGGTTTCATGTTCATCAAGTTATGGGTTTCCGGCTCAACTAGAGTGGCAAAGTGATTTTTTTTTACCTAAACGGGAGCTTAGGTTTCCCGCCGTGTATACTTAATTGGCTTATCACAGTTGTGCAGTTCAATTGATTACGTATAAAATAAATAGAGTACAGAATGAATGTGATTATGAAATTATTTTTTATTTTGTTATCTTCCTCGTGTCTATATTGACATGACCATATCCCGAGCCATTAAGAAGAATTGGGTTTATTCGAGCATTGTTGTCCACTCTCGACACCACTTTGTGCCATTGGAATTGGACAAACTGGGTGCACTTGGCTACATGATTATTTATTGATAGGATATGTTGGCCTGTTCGGCATGAGGACAAACACAATAATATTGCAGGAACAGGAATAGACAGGAACGACTTTGATATACTATGTTTAATAGGTAGTTGGCCTCACATTTGCTCACGCGATTTGCGCTTTGTTCGGTAGATATATTATCAAGCTGAAGGTTATAAATAGCTGCCTTCGTTATCAAGTTTACCCACATGCTGGGAATTATTTGTTAGCTCGAAGGTTCGTTGGTCGTGTTTCACAATCGGACATTTTCTGTCCGTCCAGTTTGAAAACGAGCCGGAATAATGGGCTAATTGCGTTCACTGAGCAGTTACAGATTATGCCATCGACGAGGACTGGTGTTTGATTCGAACGACTGCGTGGGCAAGTATATTGAGCATACATTTATTTACAATCAAAATGTATACACATTCGTCTGCTGGCGTGAAATTGCCTGGCTGTGTATTAAATATTAATTACCGGTAGCTCTATATAGGCTTTTCCATACGGAAAGATTTTCCCCTGTATTTTCCATCGGTATTTGTTAATATGTAAGGTTCGCACATGCACTCAACGTTTCTGACTCACTCACGGACGTGCGGTTCGTCGTACTGGCATTGGTAGAAGGCACTCTCAGTAATCCGAATAGAGTTAGCTCCATACTAGAGTTGTTTTGTTCGAAGCTTGGTGACATTCAATCTAATTAAAATTAAATCCTATCTGCTCCCCCATTTGGATATGTCGCTTGAAGGATCTAACAGTGTCAGCCAATCCTGAGAACGCTTCATAGTGCTTTGAAGGGATCATTAATGATAGATACTTTTTGGTTGGCTCAGTCGACTTAGACGCCGCGCTGAGGGGGTGTCTTTTCATGTTGCTTTTCATGGTATACGGGGTAGATATATGGACTGGTTTTTCGTGTCAACATTGGGGTAAACAGACACGGTGAGCCTATCTCCCCTCTCTGACTGCAAGTTGATTAGTCCAGATGCGACCATGATGTCATAATGCTATTAAATATTCATGGTATGGGCGCACAGAACATCAAATTCAATTGAAATACGTAAGATCCTGTATAGCGGCATTTACGATTGGAGAGCAATGAGAGGATATTAATTTATTAAGATTGGATGACATTTAACGCTCATATGGAATGTCAATGCGTCGTTTGTCACTAAACAGTTCCAGATGATTTTCATCGCACTCGTGTGCAGTCGGTTCTGAATTTTGCTCCTGAGGTTATATAAGATTTCAGATCAAATTCGCGCAGATGAAGCCATGTGACCAGATCAGTATTCAATATACAATGTAGTATACAGAATATCTCACCAGATTATTTAAAGTTTAACCGAGTTGATAACCTATTAATTACATGAATGATCCATCCAGAGCTGGAGTTATTGTCATTGGTCTAAATATTATATGCCACTCAGTTCAACCAAGTGTAATATATATCTAGTCTTAGTATCTGAACTCTTTCAATATATAACGTTGGGCATACCGGTTCTCGTCAGATGACCGAAGTTAAGCAAGGTTGAACCTGGTCATTACTGGATAATAAGAACTGCGACTGGTTGGTGGATGTCCGGTGGACACGGGTTCCTGATGCTTCAATGCATTTTGCTGAGAAACAACAGGAAGTTGATAATGTGGTGTCTAGCAATGTAACATCACTTGTCTTTATTGCACCATGTTAGCGTCCTGTCTCTGTCTTGTGTGCTGCCCTCGGTGTTTCATAGGGTAGATGGAGGGTGTCTGGTTCCATGCTGCTTCAAAGATTTCTTCTTTTAAGCAGCAGGAACGCAACTTGACTGGGTGATGCTTAGTTGGTTCGTCGCGATATGACTGAAATAATGTTGTAAACGACGTTAAATCCAACTCATTCACTCACTCTCCTTCTTTCACTACTCTTTTCATCCTCGCGCGCCAGTCTATCAATCGATAGGTTACGATCGATACACTGGCTTGGTTAGTTACCGATAGCAGTTCTGCATATAAATAGCGCGAGGGGTTTCCACTAAACCGAACCAATCAGTGCGATGAAGCAGCTCACCAGGCCAATCCGCAGGGAGGTCTGAGTTTTGACTGGTTTGAATTTCATCGCCGGTCAGACTACCTTTGAAGTCAGCCTGAAATAGACATCGGGTGAACGAGATTGTGTAATAGACGCAACGACTCTAGAACTCATCCGAATCACCGAAAAGGTCCAGGTAAACCCTCTTCGAGGATTAAAGGATTACCTGGACTTGTGCAGACGTGCTCTTTTGAGCTGGGTCGCACTCGGCTTGATTAGCTGTTCGTCGGTCCAGTTTTTCGCCCATCACAAATGTTGTGGACTCGATAACACAGGGGGCTAGAGCCAATAGGTTGTGTAATGCTGCCTTATGTGGTACTCGTGGTATGTGGGACTTGCGCCGTGGGGCTCCCGGGGATTGACCTGGGGTGTCGTTGTGCACATTCCAGGTCATGGTAAGTATCATCCTCGCGAGCCAGTGTATCGATCGATCTATTGGGATCGATACACTGGCTTGGTTAGTTACCCATACGAGTTCTGGACAAAATAGATGAAGGGGTTTCTCCTGAATCAACCCAATCAGTGAACGCGCTAAGCTGGTTGATTAGGCCAATCCGCTGCGAGGTATCAGATGTGACAGGTTTCAATTTCATCGCAGGCCAAACTGCTTTGATGTCAAGCGGAAATCGACATCGGAAGTCAAAGCAAACACCGCAGGCTAGGGATACTGACATGCTAATTCAAAACAAGCGCGGAGGATGAAATGTACGAGATTGTATAATAGAGGCATCGACTCAAGAACTCATTCGAATCACCAAAAAAGTCCAGGTAAACCCTCTGCGAGGATTTAGGATTTACCTGGACTTGTGAAGATGGGTAAGTATAGGCTTCAGCCCCTCAGAGATCTTGTCGTAAGAGGCGACTAACCGGGGCACCCGTGGGGTTTCCGGGTGTGAAGAGGAATAGGACCATACCCGTGGGTAGGGTCGTATTCCACGGGTGAGGTCTCCGGTGTTAAAAGGAATAGGACCCTACCCGTGTGGTTTCCGGGTCTGAAAAGGAATAGGAACCAAACGTCGTGATATGACTGGAATAGTGTTGAAAGCGACGTTAAATCATATTTACTCACTCACGACTGACCTTGACCTATTTTCAAAGGTTACAGGGGTCAACATGTGAATATGATTGAGAATGCAATATCCAAACAACAAAGAGACTGGATATTTGGCCCAATGAAGGCCTCCAGGTCAAGTTCACCTGAAACTATGTTCAAAGGTCAAAATGTGAATAGCTGTCCTATTTGCTTGTGAACACACTATATAAGGGAAAACTTGACATAGGATCTTGATTTCTGTCTCAGTGCTGACTTTCAAGAGCCGCTGGCTCAAGCCCACCTTCCGTCCGTCTCAATTGTTGTGGACGCAATATCTCAATAACTAGGGGGCCTTAATCTTTGGTACAATGCTGTTTTATGGGGCCCTTCTGGTCAAGTTCACCCCAGACTGACCTTGGCCTATTTTCAGAGGTCATAGATCAAAACGTGAATAACATTGTGAATGCAATATCTCAGAAACATCGAGAGCTGGAAACTGGATATTTCGCACAGCGCTGCTTTATGAAGGCGTCTATGACAATTTCCCCCAGACTAACCTCGACGTTTTTTCAAATGCCACAGAATGTGAACAGCATTTATATTTGCTTGTGAACACAATATCTAAGGGACAACTTGATCTTTAGAGTCTTGATTTGCCAGTGGCTGATTTAGAAGAGACTTTATCAAGTTCACTCCAGACTGACCTTCACCTATTTTCAAGGTTCACAGATCAAAACGTGAATAGCATTGTGAACGCAATATCGCAAGGACAGAGAGAGCTGAAGACTGGATATGTAAATAACAGTCAAATTTGTTTGTGAGCACAATATCTCCGGGACAACTGGATCTAGAGGCTGGATCTTTGCCTTCGTCCGTCATGTATGACAGCTTCAATCGGGTGCAGTGTGTGTGCAGTAAGCGTTAACCCTATCTGAACTGTTTTTTTTGGTTTTGGGATCTGTCCAGGCCTTGGGGGAGGGGGGGGGGGCGAAATGCCCTCCCCCCCTAATTATTTTTCTTACTCCTTGAGCTAGGGGGCTGAAACTTACCACACTATAACCTTGGTTCAAGCTCTACCAGAAAATGTAAGAAAAAATCCAAGATGGCTGCCTTGATGACGTCATTTTCAAAAACGGCATTTTTTGGTCGATTTTTCTGTCGGATTTTTCGAATTTTTTATTTATGCAATTTTTCCGCAAGAACTGCATGATAAATTAGTAAAGATTAATGTGATTTGAAATAAAATAGTTTTTGCCCACTTTTCATCGCGGAAAAGCAGAAATTTTGAAGAAATGTGATAAAAACATCACTTTTCTGGTACCCCACGTGGCCGCCATCTTGAATTTTTTCCATGATACTCTGCTCGGGGGTTATGCGAATAGGCTTAAAATGACCCCAATATAATAAACTATAAAGTCAAGGAGTTTCAGCTCTCCACTTTTTTGTCGTTCCGGAGATAGCGCCCCAACCCCCCACCCCAGGCCAGGTAGGGTTAAAGAAGAGAGGCGAACAAGCCCTTTCAGATAGGCTGTCCCACAGGGGACCTGCTAGCTACTCAGCTTGTTCATACAAAGAATACATTTTCTAATATCCACAGTCCCGCATTATCATGACATCAGATCCTTTTAGACAGAACCTGGTCAAAGTTTGATCGCAATCTGTGTGAATATATTCCCAGTTGGTTCGCACACACCCATCCCTTATTACCTGCGGCACGCAGGTCTACGGGAGGCTCGCGTTGTTGTTGTTCTTGTTGTTCTTGTTCTTCTTGTGACTTTTTGAAATGCGCATGCGCTAAGAGAGTGTGATCTCTGCCACACTTTTCTTTTCAACCTCCGATCTTACATGCCAACACTGTCTTCAAGCGCGTTTGAATTCATTTGCAACTATATTCGGTGGAATGAATTATTGCTTCGTTAATTTCCGGATTGGATTTATTATACATAAGAATAGTGTGAATAACGTCAAAGGACCTACGAAGTAGGGTAGGCATAGAACTCCGACACGCACTGAACTCTTGGACCCCCAGTTGAAATCCTGCCAATATTAAGATGGGCACGACCCAAGTTAGAATCACCAGTGATTTTAATCAAAAATCACTAGAAATTTTTATCAAAAAGTAGGTCAGCTCGAAACATGCTGGCAACAGTCCCCTAATGCACCTTCATGCCCAGTGTGAATAACGTCACAGGACATAAGTAGGGTAGGCATTAGGACTCCGATGCACGCTGAACTCTTGGACCCC
>JAVTVY010027958.1:0-10337 GCA_036873755.1 Hanleya hanleyi | reverse complement strand
ATATGGCGTATACATATCACGCCTAGTAGCATTTGCTAGATCCTGTGTTAATGTGACGATTTTAATCAACGTCACAAAACATTGTTGCAGAAACTTATAAAACAGGGCTACACCACCAAGCGCCTCCACTCAAAGTTTCTCAAATTTGGCGAGACATATCGCATGCTGATAGCAAAATACGAGCGTAGCGTGCAAGATCTATGGCATTACGTTTCGTAACTTGTGTCTAATTCCGCTTAACCCGGGCTAGGGGCCGTATGAACCCATGTACTTCAAGATCCTCATGGTACTCATATGAACAGTCACAATCAAAGCGTGACTGAGATACATCAATCTTTAGATGACGACTTTACAACGAATATTATGGATTAAGAATACTGATCAGCGATACGGATTTGATATTTTTGGAACATCATGATGTCTTGCCGGCATCATTGAAAACTGTTGACCGCTTCTCTCTTGCAGGAAACAAGCCTATGTGTATGTATACTATGATTACAAGCGTCTAGTCCGTCATTCATAATCCAGCCGTCGTCCATTAGAGAATATCCGCGTCCAAAATCCAAAGACCTATTCCATTTTCCATATAACAGTATTAGCACCAAGTTCAAAAAGACAATCATGCCGGCAAGACATCATGATGTTCCAAAAATATCAAATCCGTATCGCTGATCAGTATTCTTAATCCATAATATTCGTTGTAAAGTCGTCATCTAAAGAATGATGTATCTCAGTCACGCTTTGATTGTGGCTGTTCATATGAGTACCATGCGGTTCTAGAAGTACATGGGTTCATACGGCTCCCAGCCCCGGGTTAAGCAGAATTAGACACAAGTTACGAAACGTAGCGCCATAGATCTTGCACGCTACTTTCGTATTTTGCTATCAGCATGCGATATGTATCGCCAAATTTGAGAAATTTTTGAATTTGATGCTAATACTGTTATATGGAATATGGAATAGGTCTTTGGATTATGGACGCGGATATTCTCTAATGGACGACGGCTGAATTATGGATGACGGACTAGACGCTTGTATTCCTGTCCCGTGTCTTCAATCGCTCAAGCATAATTATTAATAGTCTGACAAATGCTTATTTGGTGATATTATTTGTCATGAATGTAAATTTGGAAATAAATCTAAGATAACGCAAGTCATATTTTGCTTTGTACTTGCATTAACCTCTTTCTTGTTTCCTCTGTACATAAACGTATAGCTTTGATGAACTGTTATACTTTGGATCTCACAGCAATATCGAGAGCAGTGCGTTGCTATTTTTAGCTCAGCATGGTAAATCCTATATTTCACGTGGCTGTTGAAATTTTGTGTTAACGGTTACATTATTATTCATGGTTGTTGATTTGCGAACTCGCTAACGATAATTCATGTTGGTATTGGGTAAACTCTAAGCGATGTTTTGTCACTTGTATTTTGGTGGGCAGCCATCTTGTTTGTTGTCTAAATTACACTCTCGCGAATACTGTCATATTTCTATTCTGCTGATTAGCATCCCAACACTTTTGTTTGCTTGTGTATTCACGATCTAGAATTATTAACTAATTGCTAGATAACTCATAAAGATGGTTACTGTACCGAAACATTCGTTTATACGCGATTGCCATCAGCCAAAGCTTTGGTTTGGAGAGTACTTGAATATCACGTGACCACAGCGGCGGGAAAGGTATAAATTGCGCAGTCTTTGCATTTGACTTCACGGCAAAGTGAAGTCAAACAGACAGACAGATTTTGAATTTGGGAGGCCACAAATTCAAAATCTGTCTGTCTGTTTGACTTCACTTTGCCGTGGCCGAGAGCCCAAAGATGTCCTGCTTTTAGAAGCCACCAAAAGCAAATAGAAGAAGCTATAGATGCGCTAGCAGATGTCATAAGACGATGAGAAATGCTCTCTTTGGATACGAATGAACCTCTGGAAATATCTACCTAGTATAATCCGTGGCGTGTCCTACTCCTCCTCCTCCGCCTACTCCGCTTTACTCACTGCACAGCGAGTCGCATAGGTGTGGTGCGGGATAGGGTGGGGCGAGAGACCTGGGGTTTACACTACCTCAGATTCCATGGGCCAGGCTTGCACCCTACAGTAGAATGGATCGACTGCGCATGCGCGATGAGTAGTGCGCGATGAGTAGTATAGAAAGGGCATGCGGGTCGAATAGGTGTGGCGCGTGATAGGGTGGGTCGAGAGACCTGGGGTTTTCACTACCTGAGATTCCATGAGTCAGGCTTGCACCCTACTGTAGAATGGGTCGACTGCGCATGCGTGATGAGTAGTGCGCGATGAGTAGTATAGAAAGGGCAGGCGGGTCGAATGGGTGTGGCGCGGGATAGGGTGGGTCGAGAGACCTGGGATTTTCACTACCTGAGGTTCCATGGGCCAGGCTTGCACCCTACAGTAGAATGGATCGACTGCGCATGCGTGATGAGTAGTGCGCGATGAGTAGTATAGAAAGGGCGTGCGGGTCGAATAGGTGTGGCGCGGGATAGGGTGGGTCGAGAGACCTGGGGTTTTCACTACCTGAGATTCCATGAGCCAGGCTCGCATCCTACTGTAGAATGGGTCGACTGCGCATGCGCGATGAGTAGTGCGCGATGAGTAGTATAGAAAGGGCACGCTATCTCCCTAGTACTGCTAGTCGGGGGCCTTTGGATTATGCTAATCCGATCTGAAAGTGGTTGGTTTTAAGGTATGCTGATCCGATCTGAAAGTGGTGGGTGAATATGTTGACGTAGCACTGGCGCCAGTGCGATGTCGGTCGATAATCTGTTTGGTTGCCTGCATTTTCTGAACATACAGGCCCGTCTTACGTTGTGAGAATCGCTGCTTCTGCATTTCTGACATTATGACCGATCATTTCAAAGTCCGTTTCTTCTCATTCACCAAACGCTATATAGATAATCTTCTCGCTATGGACGATTGCTGTATAAATGACGCAGTGAATGATGTGAATCCATCCTCGGTGGGTTTAGGGGGGGGGGGGAGGACTGCGGTGGTACATCACAGTTGGACCTATATCTATTTAACAAATGTAGCGGGCCTTCCCTCTCTTCGACTCAATTGCAAGAGAGATGATTACAATTTTGACATTGTAAACTGTCTCTTTCTGGAAAGTGATATTCCACTGCATATGGCGTATATATATCTCACATAGTAGCATTTGCTTAACTGAGTTATTCACTTAAGTAAGTTTCCAATACCTCACAGGCATGTCATTATGAACAGCAACGTCCATAGCTACTTGAGCGATATCAGCTATGTAAGGCAGGCTGCCAGCAGTATAATTTATGATTTCTGACGATTTTAATCAACGTTGATTGCAAAACATTGTTGCAGAAACTTATAAAACAGGACTACACCACCAAGCGCCTCCACTCAAAGTTTCTCAAATTTGGGGATACATATCGCATGCTGATAGCAAAATACGAGCGTAGCATGCAAGATCTATGGCGCTACGTTTCGTAACTTGCGTCTAATTCCGCTTAACCCGGGGCTAGGGGCCGTATTAACCCATGTACTTCAAGATCCTCATGGTACTCATATGAACAGTCACAATCAAAGCGTGACTGAGAAACATCATTCTTTAGATGACGACTTTACAACGAATATTATGGATTAAGAATATTGATCAGCGATACGGATTTGATATTTTTGGAACATCATGATGTCTTGCCGGCATCATTGAAAACTGTTGACCGCTTCTCTCTTGCAAGAAACAAGCCTATGTTTATGTATACTATGATTGTCTTTTTGAATTTAGTGCTAATACTGTTATATGGAATATGGAATAGGCGGATATTCTTTAATGGACGACGGCTGAATTATGAATGACGGACCAGACGCTTGTAATTCTCTTTGATACAGGACATTTTACAAGGTCAGCTAATATCATGCCAGTCATCCCAGAGGAGAAATGTGATCAGTTTATCATGTTATGCAGTTATCTTGTAGTGATTCAGTTTTGTTGAATCAACATTCTCAAACTAGGGTCAACACAATATCGTATGAGATATGCTTGTACTTTCATGAATATAGTCTTGAATGGGGATAAATCAGGCGATTTAGGTCGGCTGTCCTGGTGTACTAGTTTGGCCTGCTCGAAAAGGCGTATGTACCTGATCCCCTGATTTCGAGTTGACGTTGAATAAATAGTATGCCTGGTAAATAATTACATGCAGAGTTTGGTTCAATGCGAGCAACGTGTTGTCAGACTCGCTTCAGTATTTGAGGGGAGGCAGGTTCTTTTAAAGGATTTTTGAACGTAACGGACTTCACTTTTAATTGGTGTAAAACGTGTTGCATTCCATAAGCCTCTGCTATTCGCTCATATTTAAAAAAATCGTGTGTTTAAATGATAGAGGCGAACAAAATATCGATATAACACCTCATGCTGTTTTAGCCGGTAAAAACTAGCGGCTTCGAACGAAGCTTTTAAGTGAAGCGTTCATAACTTGATCTCGTCTCAACAATATTGTGGAAGCACCCATTAACTGAATTGAACGATGTTCTTTCTGTGAAGAGCTGAATTAAGTAAGATCCTAGTGGAGCTCGTGGCCAATATGACAGTGGTTAATTTGCACCGCAGCTGTTACATGTCACTACCCAATTATTTACATCTTCCCTGAGACCCATCCAGTAAAATCTCTGCAAGATTTATTCCCGTCTTTTAACATCGCGTGTCTTTTAACACCCAAGTGTCTAGCAAGAACATAATTGTACATCTGCTTCAGCACACACTGACGCATGGATCTAGGCACGAGGAAGAGCCAATGCGCTCCAGTGGCATTTTTCGTTACAAAATGTCGAAATAGGACCCCGTCCTTCAACTCAAGGTTTTCCCAACAGTTCCATTAATGTCTCGTCACTGGACTGGCACCACACACTATAGCACCATACGGCCTTTTGCCGTCATCCATTCACTTCAAAATGAATGCAATATCAGGATCATCATGCAGTCTCCTCTGTAGTTCTGCTATGGAAAATCCCATCTGCATTTTATCCAGCCAATTTCTATGTTCCCACTTAGAAACGTAGAAATTGGCTGGATAAAATGAAGATGGGAAAATCCTTGCATCCAAGGAGTCTCGGTTACCTTCCGGGTAAAACTCTTACCATGGACATCAAATACCGCAATTTGTAGGTACTCGATACACTTCGTCAATCGCATCCGACATACTGAAGTGATTGTCTTGTCCGCCGTCTTCATGCAAGAATACCCTGTAAACTTGAACGATACAAGAGGGAAGGCAGTTAGAAGAGACATGAACCCTACTACAATATAGTCGAAGAATGAATATTGGCATCTTGGACTCTACAACATTTTCCGTCTCCACAGAAGTTAATTTCGAATCGACTGCTCCACATTGTCATATCATAGAATATTACTTTATTCCAAATAAGTTCCCTCTTATTGGAAAGTTAGTTTAACTAGCCATATGAATAAATTATGACTGGGACGTAGCTATATCTGTCATTTAGAGGCATGAAGGAACACGAATAATCAATTCGAATGCAGACCAGACGCTAGCCCCCCGGGCAATACAGAAAAATACTCTGGCCGATAACACACCAAGGTGGTCCATGGAGAAAAACTGGTCATTTATGCGACCTTCTAACCCAGTTCATAAATGCTGATGAGTGAGTCATTATTTTGGGTGAAGGCAAAAGTTAATTGTCGAATCATTCAACAAGGAAATATCTTTGTGTGATTAATCTATGGTTGGATGCATTTTCGTATGAAAGTATAACAAGAAAACAAATTAAATGGTTATAGTTCAATAATTATGTCCTGCCAAAAGAACATATGTTATGTTCGTCCATTCTCTGAGAAACATGTCTAATTGTCTCACCTATGTATTTTACAAGGCAAACGTGAGAGCCTTGAATTTCCTTCGATACAGAATGGGAATTCCAAATATGGTCATGTCAGGATTGTGTGGTAAAGAATGCTGTTAATAGATTTGTTCCATAGCAACTGGAAGTCGAGGGTATGATTCATCAGCCTTTAGGGGTTTTGGTCGGTATAAATAGTGACAGTGGGCGAAAATCTAGGAACTCGTCAGGGGACTTTTGGCAAGGCATATTGTGAGAAAACTTTCTCTGCCAGGCACACTTGGTGGGACACATATGGCAGTATGGACAGGCGAGGTATAGGTTAGAAGGGCAGAGTCCCGAGGAAGGAAAAAGGATACAACAGGTCAGTTAATTCGTATATCACAATATTTAATTAAGTTTTTATATGACCCTATTTTAGAGGGGTGACTTGTGAGTGACATTTGTATATATGTATGGAAATTGAGATGTTGTAAACTTCATTAGATATCAGTAATAGACGTAGTAGTAAAAAGAAATCATTGACAAACCGTACAAAATGACTTGTTCACTTATTTGATCTGAAAGTAGAGTAACTACACGGCATGGCAGATATCGTTTAAGCCACATCCCCACTCCCAAAGCGCTCGATTTCCGGATACCTCTTTGCAAAGCCAAGCGAGTTAATTTGTGATGCGGAGCCTTCCGACCTCCCATATATGGCCCATTTGGAGCTATACAGGGAAAACGTACACCTTGATATGGTGCTAGAACCCTTTTAGGCAGATGGTGGATTGGTTTTACGATTTTTTGCCGTGACCGTACCAAATTTTAGAGATTTGTTTTAATCCATAAGTCATGATTTCTTTATTACTTGATGGATTGGTTCAGCGGTTTTTTCCGTGGCCGTCCAGGGTTTTGGAACTGGTCATCTATCAATTGCTATATCTGGTGTTTGAAGATGATGATCGAGATAGTCCCGTGTTAAAGAGAATAGATGTACAGGATATAGTTGTCCGTGACGAGGGGGTTTCTTCAGAGCAGGGGATATTAGACCCACAGCCTGAATTTGGTCAGGATGCAGATAATGTCCCGTCGCAGATATTGCTAAATAATAATGTAATAAATAATGTAATTCAGGGGGAAGAATTTGAAGAACCCGTGATAAATAATGAAGCTCAAGGAGAGGAACACTTACGGAACTTTGATGAGCCAGTAGCATTAGAAAATCTACCGGAAGAATTAGAAAATCTTGATGAGCCCTTAGAAAATATTGGGGAGCCATTAGAAAATTTTGCAGCCCCATTAGAAAATTTGGGGGAACCATTAGAATATCCTGTGTTAGACCAGGAACCTCTTGATAGCGATGAAGAGCCAGAATTTGTCGGACCATTTGGTGAGGATCTTTTGGTCGAACAATTAGTTGATAATCAGGATTTGGTAAATGAACTTGTTGATGAGGCTATAATAAATGCAGATCTTATGCATAACGAAGAAATAACGATGGATATGTTAAATGCCACCCGCCCGGAGAAATTTTCTGGAGGTGCACACGAAGATGCTAGAATTTGGCTCCAAAAATTCGAAATCTTTTTGAATTTAAATCGTATTCATGATGATCAAAAGGCACAGTATTTTCAGCTCTTCACAAAAGATACTGCGGAAGTCTGGTGTATGTATCTGCCCGACGCCCAACGCGAAGATTGGCCACGATTACGCCAGGCGTTTGAAAATAAATACTTAAACGTAAGACAGATGTTTAATTTGGAGATCGCATTCTGTGCCTTAAGGCAGGGCTCGTCACAGGCGACAAGCACATTTATTGATTCAGTGTTAGCACTGGCCTGCCGACTAGGGAAAACACATGATGTAACTAAATTGCAGATTATCCGAGGTTTGTTGTGTTTTGTCTGTTTCGGTACAATCGATTTTCGGTGCAAAGGGTATTTTATAAATATTGCGCTTTTACTCCTTTGGACCCTCAATAAGAATTGGCGATGTCTGATGGCACAAACGTCGGGAAAATAAATGTAATTCTTTACGTTTGTGACAAAGATTCAAGCCAGTCGCTGTCACCCAGCGATCGGGTATAAAATTTGAGTGTTTACATTGTAATTTAGACATATGGTAAATAGTAAATCCATCAGTCTTCTTCAACCATCTTCAGATTGGAACTTATTATATTGATCAGTTTAGGGGTCAACCCATACCTTACCATACATGCGTTTTTAACGAATGTTTCATCATTCTGGCAGTAAGCTGAATCTTTTTGACGAAAACGTACACGTATAATGCCGCTTCAAAGCCTGACATAGATCGAATTCTGTAATATGCAAAATATTTTCTGAAATTTACCTTTTATCCAAAAAGTGACTGCATGAATTCTGGCGAAAGTATTTTATTTCGGTTTTCTCACATGGACTACTTGCGCCTACTGACCAGGCTATCCCTTCCAGAGTTTCATTATCGGCAAAATTAATTTTGTAGAATTTATTGCTAACAACAAAAGAATCAGGTTTTTTGCCGAACTATGAGATTTTAAATTAGCGAAATTTCTGAAAGTATGATCATGAAATGATGTTGTATGATATGATGCATTTTTTTATGTTATTGGTTATTTATTGGTAGCAAGTTCTCAAAGAAAATACACGGGGAAAATAACAATACTTGCGTATTTGAGGTTTTCTTTATCATCAATTAAATTGTGTGAAGCCCTGAATGTAAACTCGCCAATTAGTTTTTAGTGAAGTGAATATATATTGGAGGCATATTCCGGCCATCAGTTTATCATTAAAAGTGCATTGGATAATGGAAATATCAGAGACTATTGTAATATTCTAGCAATGACTATTACACAAGGGGAACAGACGCACCGCAGGGCAGCATGTTCGAACAACCATCTATTGTGCAATCATGCCGCCATGGAAAAAAAAAACAAAAACAAAACAAAACCACGGTGTTTCACGCATGTCTTATGAAATGTGCAATCGTTGGTACGTCCTATTATCGAAGCACCTTGCTTTTCTGGGAGATGTGTTCCCATAAGTTGTGTCTAAAATTCAATGATCGACTGTCTTTTTGGTAACAGGAGCGATGTTTGGTCTGAAAGGCACCAACAGAGAAATTGTTAGATAACCCACAATTTGTATATCGATTTGTTAGTTTACATATACGCAAGTTCATATACATGTATGATTTGATTACCATTCGATCTATTTACCTAGACTTTCTAATGTATAAGGCTTCAGCTTTTTACTCCTAACGTGTTTCATATCACTCACCTACAGGGAACTACATCCCGACAGCACGGTCGTCTTTGATGAAAAATTTAAGCGTACTCTAACCATTATTAGACTGTAACTGTTTTGATATGTGTCTTTCTAATTGATCCATAACAACTATTAATGCTTCGATCTAGTGATGATAACTTGCTGTTGGCGTATGGTCCCTGTATTCCATTCGTCGTACAGACAGCTATTTCTGTCTGGCGGCATAGCGGTGTATAAAATGGGATAGCTCGGTCTAATTCAGCCTTGTTTTCACAAACATGTCCTGAGGCTCAAATTGATATGTTTCACAATTTAGCCAGGCAGTGTTATACCGATAAAATATGCAGTTACACGAGAGTTCCTGACGCGTGTCAATGCTCACACGCTTGAACACGTTTTATCTTTCCTTCAGGACATTGTGTCTCTATCACTTTAATCATGTACGCGGCCAAGTGCGCGGTGTATTGTCAACAAGCAGAGTAGTATACATGGGGTAGATTGGGTTTACACTGACCTTTCTCTGGTTTTCACGTATATTGTATAATGTCTTGTAATATCGATCCTGTATGTACGTAATTACCGAAACGGCCTACTTAAGTGTTATCGCTGTATACATGTCGTAACAGGCCAAACCAAACTATATTGTTGGTTCCGGTATTTTCTTCTACTTTTACATGTACTCGTTGTGCTCATGTAACGTTTTTTTTTACAACGATTTTTAAACACTGTAGTCGGCCTATGACCCTTCCATCCGGTTCCAGTCTACGCCTCGACTCCACGAGGGAATGGCTGATCTCCACACCCGAGATCTTGGATAACTGCAATTCTAATACGCACAGAATTGCCTCCGACACGGATGCCCTCCCCACCCGAGATGCATCACACCGACTGGTGTCTTCATGGTGTCCATCAACGACTCAACCCCCATGTGGCTCTATATTACATATTCTATATTACATACTCTATATGTTACATACTATAATACCTATTTGGGTCACGACTCTATTGTTTTGATGGTCCTCTTTCCAATTTCGGGGTCCGAAATTCTTCGAACATGGGGTATGTCATATCATAGAATATTACCTTATTCCAAATAAGTTCCCTCTTATTGGAAAGTTAGTTTAACTAGCCATATGAATAAATTATGACTGGGACGTAGCTATATCTGTCATTTAGAGGCATGAAGGAACACGAATAATCAATTCGAATGCAGACCAGACGCTAGCCCCTCGGGCAACACAGAA
>JAVTVY010027957.1:0-100781 GCA_036873755.1 Hanleya hanleyi | reverse complement strand
TAAAAACTTCATCACCCAGGACGTCTTTCCACACCCCGTAGGGCCGCTCACCGTCATCGTATAAGGGTGCTCTAATACTGTCGTGTGTGACGTAGGTGTTGATCGTTCCTCGCGCGGTGGAAACCTTTGCGCGCCGGGGTCAAAGGTCAGTTCCGGTCACGTGAACGGAAGCGGAAGTGACCTCCGGAGCTCCGGAGCTCCGGAGCTCCAAGAGCTCCGAAGCGCCGAGTTCCAAGAGCATCCGAAATGCGGACGTACATCCAGCAACGAGACGCCTTTACTTTCTTTTACCCGAAACGGAAAGTCCTGGCCGATGGTGTGAGCACTACTTACTTGGACTTGTGAAAAATGTCGAACACACTATATAACTGTTGATACACGAGTTAAAAACTGTAAACAGTCAGGATGGCCGAGTGGTCTAAGGCGCCGGTATTAGTGCTGGTCGGCGAAGAGCTGGCGTAGGTTCGAATCCTACTCCTGACAGAATTTTTTTTTTTTTGTACCTTATACATACCACTACTATTCTATTTGTACATACCACCTGTATTCTATTTGTACATAGTGTATACTCCTTCACTGCTAAAAAATGCCCACTTTCGCTACTACTCGTACTGATGACGGCACCAATGACGTCACAGATGCTGTGGCTATCCCTAAAATTGGGGTCTACACCCCGAGAGCTACAACATGACACCTCCCATGACGCATCCGGACCAATCCTTCACTGCCCTGTGACCTCGCAGAGGTCATATGCAAATGTCACTTCCGAGCTCTGAGCTCCACAGGCTTTGAGGTGCCCAAAGAGACACGGAGGTTACCGAAGATGTCCCGGCTCGGCTCTCGACTTGGGGATAGTTGAACTGAGTGTGCTAAAAATAGATCACCAGCTAGCGTGCTATAAAAGGGAAGCGGCCTGGCCGTTTCATCAGACACTTTGTCAACCACCAATATGTTCACTTGCACAACTTGCCAGAAGAAGTTTACTCGTCTAGATAGTTTACGACGCCACGAGACCTCCACCCACAACGATGGACTGTATACTTGTATAACCTGCGCACGGTCATTTAATCGGGAAGATGCTTTACTGCGCCACGAACGTTCATTCCACGAGGACGCGACGGAACAATGTAAGGATTGTGGTCAACTCTTCAAACGACGCAGTCAGTTAAAACGGCATCAGTGTTTGATCCATGGTCCGTCACCACGGTTTTGGCGACAACTTCCTACTGAAGAGGAGCCGCGGAAGGTCAGACCCACTGAAGATAAGCCCGGGAAGACGAACGCCACTGGTGATGCGATGACGGAGAGCCCGCCCATACCTACAGTTGGGAAGAGCCTGGATTTCCGGCCGGACCCCACCGTTACGGTTTCGAGTCATACGTCATACATCGAACATTTTCTGGACGAGCCCATAAATGTTCCTAGCGATCTCTTACCCGAAGATCATCCAGAGAGTGACATTTCTCGGCGCCATTGGTCCATGACACGGCACTGTTTCCACCGTCATCGCCCTATTCAAGATATCTACAATTTCCCACTGACCAACCTCACCCATCTACGCAGCTACGTGGAAACCATCTTCAATGACCAACCAACGGCCTTCACATTAAATGTAGCATTTGGGTACATCTTATGCCATAAGATGACGGGTGAATTGCGCTATTTCTATTCCAGTGCCTTCAACCCAGTGTACGACCAACCGTTTACCATCATTAACCGGAGGTCACTAGAGATGATGCTGGACCAAGTGGAACAATTGGATGCCTTGAGATGGGCCCAACAACAACGACCCAACACACAATGGGTGGTAAAGAGGGTGACCAATGTTACGTTTTTCGTGACCAAGACGACCAATCAACCCATCGGGTGAATGCGTCACCCATGCACTGATGAATACCACAACATGCCGTACATACTCTCTATGTCTACATGCTGATCGTTGACTTGAGCTCAGTAAACACTTGTGCCTGATGTGACGATGCGTTGAATAATAAAACACGGTGTTTGATATTTCGAATGCGAACATACTAAACATACCCAGGGCGGCTCCCCCAGCCTGGGTATGATGTAACATTGGGGATAATAAACTGTATGAACATTGCTGAACTTGTTGTTATTCACATCACCCCATTGACTTGATAGGCAGATCCCAATAAGCCCGGGGATCGATATTAGCCCTTTTGGCTAGAGGTGATAGGGGTTTTCCCCTAGTTTAGAACTGATTGTGCTAAAAATAGATCAACAGCTAGCTTGCTATAAAAAGGAAACGGCCTGGCCGTTTCATCAGACACTCTTGTCAACCACCAAGATGTTCACTTGTACTACGTGCTCGAAATCATTCACTCGCCGGCACGACTTGCGCCGCCATGATACCAAGCACGATGGAAACCGCCCGGTATAGCTGTACGATATGTAGGCCTACACTGTCGTTTCAGCGCCCAGATCATTTACAGCGCCATGAACGTTCAATTCATGGGCCATCCAAGCGTCCATGCGAAGAATGTGGTCAACTCTTCAAACGACCCAGTCAGTTAAAACGGCATGAGCGTTTGATTCATGGTGCATCACCACGGCATGAGGGACAACTTTCCACTAAAGAGGTACCCAGGAGGGACAGATCCACTGAAGATGAACCCGGGGAGGAGAATGCCACTGGTGATGCGATCACGGAGAGCCCGCCTATACCCACAGCTCAGAAGAGCCTAGATATCCAGCCGGTCCCTAGCATCACTGTTTCCAGTCATACGCCTGACAACAACGAACATTTTCTGGAAGATGCGGTGGATGTTCCCAGCGATCTCTTACCCGAAGATCATCCAGTGAGTGAGATGTATCGACGCCATTGGTCCATGATCAGACACTGCTTCCACCGTCATCGCCCTATATTGGACTTGTACAATTTCCGACTGACCGACCTCGCCCGTCTACGCAGCTACGTGGAAGCCATCTTCAATGACCAACCTACGTCCTTCACATTAAATGTAGCATTTGGGTACATCTTATGCCATAAGATGACGCGTGAATTGTGCTATTTCTATTCCAGTGCCATCAACCCAGTGTACGACCATCCTTTCACAATCACCAATCGGGCGTCGCTAGAGACGATGCTGGCCCAACTGGACACTGTGGATCCCTTAGAATGGGCCTATGAACAGCGTCCCAACACCAAGTGGATAGTGGAGAGGGTCACCAATGTTACGTTCTTCGTGGTTAAACTGACCCACCACCCCCATCGGATGAAAGTATTCACCCATGCACTGATAGATACTCAGAATGCGCAAACAACTATCTGAGGATATGTTTCCTCAACGGTATCCTGGCCTGTCCGATGACGATTAGAACAAACGGTTCAGAGCGAACATGGCCGAAGATAGAACTTTCTGAAATGGCGACTTCTGATTGGACAAGAGTAGCCGAGAATACATCTAACGGACAGGAACGAATATGACAGATGCAAATGGTGGCCTCTGATTGGACAAGAATATTCTTGAATTGTAAATATACCCAACGCGGCTCCCCAACGTGGGTATGATGTAACATTGGGGAGAATAAACTATATGAAAAAAAACTTCTTGTTGTTGTTGTTCTCTCATGTGTGATCATTGTTGTTGTTGTTGCTGTTGTTGTTCTCTGTCCGGTCTATATCATGGTGTTATGTTAGAGTGTTAAGGTGTAACGACGGGCGTCACTGCATTTCGAAGAATTAGTGACAATTCCATGGAATATCAGAGCTTCTGAGCTATTTCACCTGGCCGTTGAAGCATTAAGAATGGCGTTGGTGATCGTTGCTACAAGATGACACCTCACACGACGCATTCGGACCAAGGATGGTCCATCTCTACACCAAATACCATCCTTCACTGCCCCAAAATGCCCACTTTCGCTACTACTCCTACTGATGACGTCACAGATGCTGCGGACAGCCCTGAAATCGAGGTCTGCACGCCGAGAGCTACAAAATGACACCCCACACGACGCATTCGGACCAAGGATGGAGCATCTCTACACCAAATACCTTCCTTTCACTGCCCCAAAATACCCACTTTACTTACTACTCGTACTGATGACGTCGCCGATGACGTCACAGGTGACGTGAACAGCCCTCAAACTACAAGATGACACCCCACACGACGCATTCGGACTGAGGATGAAGCATCTCTACCCCAAATACCTTCCTTCACTGCCCCAAAATGCACACTTTCGCTACTACTCCTACTGATGACGTCACCAATGACGTCACAGATGCTGTGGACAGCCCTCAAATCGAGGTCTGCACGCCGAGAGCTACAAAACGACACCCCACACGACGCATTCGGACCAAGGATGGCGCATCTCTACACCAAATACCTTCCTTTCACTGCCCCAAAATACCCACTTACTTACTACTCGTACTGATGACGTCACCGATGACGTCACAGGTGACGTGAACAGCCCTCAAATCGGGTCTACACCCCGAGAGCTACAAGATGACACCTCACACGACGCATTCGAACCGTGAATAGCCCATCTCGACCCCAAATACCTTCATGTACTGCCCCAAAATGACCACTTTACTTACTACAACCAACTGCGCATGCGCAGATTAACGCGACTTGCATTCAAAAACACACCATTCTGACTCTACCCCACACAAGCTTCACTTTGACACCTCACACGACCCATTCGAACCGTGAAACACATCCCTACACACCCCTACATAGCACCCAAAATGCTCCCTTTCGCTACTACTCGTACTGATGACGTCACTGATGACGTCACAGATGACGCGGACATCCCTTAAATCGGAATGTACACCCCGAGAACTACAAGATGACACCTTCCAGGACGCATTCGAACCGTGAATAGCCCATCTCGACCCCAAATACCTTCATGTACTGCCCGAAAATGGTCACTTTCGCTACTACTCGTACCGATGACGTCACCGATGACATCACAGATGACGCGGACATCCCTTAAATCGGAATGTACACCCCGAGAACTACAAGATGACACCTTCCAGGACGCATTCGAACCGTGAATAGCCCATCTCGACCCCAAATACCTTCATGTACTGCCCCAAAATGGCCACTTTACTTACTACAACCAACTGCGCATGCGCAGATTGACGCGACTTTCATTCAAAAACACACCATTCTGACTCTACCCCACACAAGCTTCACTTTGACACCTCACACGACCCATTCGAACCGTGAATAGCCCATCTCTATCCCAAACACACCCCTACATAGCACCCAAAATGCCTGTTTTCTATACTACGGGCCAGGCTGCGCATGCGCAGACTATTGAACACGGACGAACCATTAGTGTAGTCAAGTGCTCCTCCACGAGAGCTTCAAAATAAGACCTCACTCGACCCCATTGGACCATTAGGGACTCACCTAGACTCCAACATGTCCACCCCGTATGGGCCTATACACCCATAGCCATGCAGTATAGGCCTATGGGCCTACCCAGGCCTCGGTGACTTTTTTCAAAAATTTCACCGATTCGCTCCGCAACACTTCCTATCGTGTTCTAAATGACGAGACGAGTAAAACGAGACCCCACAACCCTACCGCAAATGTATAGAAGTACGTTTCCCAGGGGGACAAACATTGATCCTATACCCCAGTATGGAACTATATGGGGCTATATCGTACTTTTTCAAAAATTTCACCGATTCGCACGGGGACACTTCCTATCATGTTCTAAATGACGAGACGAGTAAAACGAGACCCCACAACCCTACCGCAAATGTATAGAAGTACGTTTCCCAGGGGGACAAACATTGATCCTATACCCTCAGTATGGGACTATATGGGGCTCGGTGACTTTTTTTCAAAAATTTCACCGATTCGCACGGGGACACTTCCTATCATGTTCTAAATGACGAGACGAGTAAAACGAGACCTCACAACCCTACCGCAAATGTATAGAAGTACGTTTCCCAGGATGGTCCTATACCCCCCATACCCCATATAGGCATTTTCCCGTAATTTAGGATAAAGTCCGTTTTCCGTATTTTTTCAGGAAAAATTTTACATACACCCACCCTGGAACTAGGGGGAGATAACTCTATTGACAGGCGAGCCCCGTTAAGCCCGGTGACCTATATACCCTCCATACCCCATATAGGCATTTTCCCAGGTTTTTCGATAAAGTCCGTGTTCCGGGGGGGGGTTTTCAGGAAAATTTTTACATGCACCCACCCAGCCATCAAATACCCCTTCACGAATGCTTCGCTTTGATACCTCACTCGACCCCATTCGACCATTAGGGGCTCCCCTAGCTCCAACACGGCTATTTCCATACCCTTGGGCCACCGCGCATGCGCAGAATGCCGATATTTCAATCCCACACCCAGCCCATTAGATGCCCCTTCACCTAAGCTTCAATTTGATACCTCACTCGATCCCATTGGACCATTTGTGGCTCCCCTAGCTCCAACACGGCTATTTCCATACCCTTGGGCCACCGCGCATGCGCAGAATAACGCTATTTCAATCCCACAGCCAGCCCATTAGATGCTCCTTCACATAAGCTTCACTTTGATACCTCACTCGACCCAATCGGACCATTTTATCTAGGGACTACTTTTTCTCCGCGGAAGGTTTTTCCCGCGACCGAATCACCGCCAGACATGACCGCATCACCGCGGATGAATACATTTTTGACCTGGGTCACGTGATATGCAAATTTGGAACTCTCCTGTGCTGGAGGTAGCTTTTTGGTCTTTCTGCCGGAACAATACTGCACTTGACCTCTGTGACCCTCCCGTGACCTCCAAGTTCCTCCACACTCCGCCACCGGGGGGAACAAAAAAGTAGGTCAAGTTGGTTCGTAAAACGCTTATACTACTACTTCTGTCATCACAGCTCCCGACCTAGCGTATATAATTCCACTAAAGCGGGTGCTAGAGGCCGTGTGTATACTTAACAGTCTCCACACGAACAGCTACAATAAAAGCGCGGCTGAGATGCTAAGGCTACGTCCGAGAATCCACCGTATTCTCGGGTCTGAATGTTAGGTGCCGAGGGATGCTTTCCTGTAGAGTCATTTGGTTGCTTTTCAGCCGCAAGACGTCGTCAATTATCCCATCTCTTGCCAATCTAATTAAAATTAAATCCTATCTGCTCCCCATTTGGATATTTCGCTTGTAGGATCTAACAGGCTTGCAGTAACTCGCGTGTTAACCAATCCCGAGAACGCTTCATAGTGCTTTGAAGGGAACATTGATGACAAAGAATTGTTGGTTGGCTCAGCCGAATTAGCCGGCTGGCTGGCCGGGTGTCTTTTCATGTTGCCGCGGTCCCGACATCGTGGCGCCATAATACGGGGTAGATATATGGACTGATCTTTGGTGTAAACATTGGGGTAAATGGGCACAGTGAACCTATCTCCCCTCCCCGACTGCAATGGATGAGTCCAGATGCGACCATGATGTCTTAATGCTTTTAAATATCCATGTTTATGGGCGCCCAGAACACCAAATTCAATTGAAATACGTAAGATCCTATATAGCGACATGTACGATTGGGGAGCATTGATAGGATATTAATTTATTAAGATTGATCTCTTGCATATTGCTTCAATAAGCACTTTCTGATGACGACAGATTGAGCGACACGTTTTACAGTGTGTATATGTACATTTTATGTTCTCGGTCCCCAATGGGTGCCACGACCCTTTTTGTATTTGTTTGGTTTCAAATCACTTTTCCAAACCCCATAGATATCCTGACATACCGGTATATAGTTTCACGGCCTTTTGAGAGAAAAAAGCAGTTCTGGCCACCAACCAGCGTCAGATGCTTCTTTCAAGTTACCGACAGTAATCCTGGCCAAGTTTCTTGACATTTCAAACAAAACGGTAGCCGCACCATCCTCTCCACAGCGCATGCTCCATTTCACAGGCTCATTTATCATCCCTGCCTCTAACAGCGGAAGTTGAACTTTACTACGTTGCTATGACGTATAGGGGAAAATCCACGTACGCACGGTTCAGTTTGAATCCGGACGAACAACTCCTTCAGTTTTACAGATGAACGAACTACTTTTCTGTTTATTCTGTTTCTAGGAACCACGTTTTTCATGAACCAGTCTTCTACCAGTTATACTCTCCAAATTCCGAATAGGAAGTTTGTGGTTAAGGATGGAAAGTGTATGCCATACGCTACAATCCACTGGCGCGGCGCAAGGTACGCGCGCCAAAATCATCACTGACTGGGTGGAGCACAGTACTCATTACTCTTAACATTAGACCTAAGGAGAGTGGGATTTTAAAAGATTTTCTCTGTAACATGTTGAAGGTGCCGTGCCCTGATGTTGTAGATACAGGACGATGGAATAACATGTCAAACATATTGGCACTACAAAAGAATGCCCTATTGGTTCCATTTTTATTTTTAAATTTAGATATTTGGCCCTTTCAATCCCATACTACACTCGGGCAGAACGGCTTACCGCGGGTGTTTGGGTGGATATATTCAAATTCTGTAGAACTTGGAAAAGGTAGTAGTAATGCTAGTAGTGGAAAAAGTTAAAATCTCGTCGGGTCGTGCGACTGAATAATGGGGAGGTGGAGGTAATGTTACGGAGCCCGTTTTAGCATATTAATAACGAAGAAGAGTTAGCAAGAGTGCGCCTTAAAGTGTGGAAGCGTGACCAACGGTTCTCGTAACATTATAAATGACAATAAACATATTCCTGGATCGTGTGGCTAGAAACCTGGATGCAAGATGATCATATTCTGCAAAATAGATTTATATATATATAAATCTATTTTACAGAATATGATCATCTTGCATCCATGTTTATACATAATGTATATGTTCTAGTTGGCTATGCCTCGAAGTTCATATTTTTGAAACATCATGATGTCTTGCCGGCATCATTGAAAACTGTTGGCCGCTTCTCTCTTGCAGGAAACAACCTATGTTTATGTATACTATGATTGTCTTGTTGAATTTGGTGCTAATACTGTTATATGGACTATGGAATAGGTCTTTGGATTATGGACGACGGCTGAATTATGAATGACGGACTAGACGCTTGTAATAGCCAACTAGAACATATACATTTAACCCATAGCTACCGAGCCCAATATTGTCTTCACTGGTCCGAATCTTGAAGTCAACTCTCTCGATATAGAAACCAAACCCGTCTGAATTCAGACGTCGCGGGCCTCAATATGACTGATCAGAGGCGACTCAAAAGAAGCCCGTGATTGGCTTGTGATTGACACTTAAGAAAGTTGACGTATTCTAGTGGGCCGCCGCGTGTATAGCATAGTCGTGGTGGTTGAAATATGGATGAATATACATGAGAGATTTAACCCTTAACGTATACCTCTCCTTTGAAAATTGCGTGACCCACTCGCGAAGACAATTTGCTATGTAGAATATAAAATTATTACACCATGATTAATGGATATGCACGACAGTATACAAGATGATATACATATAATCCTACCTAAAAGCCCGGAGCGAGAAGAACAATAACAGTTTCAAATGGAAACTGGAAATTTAAGTGCTCCTTGTTATTAATAATTTTAATACTCCCGCCCCAAAAACCTAAAGCCGTATTATCGATATATTGTATCTTCAGAAAGAACGTAAATTGTACAATTATTCTATTGAAGGTCTTGTTAATTTGTCCCTACCTAAAGCTGAAAAGGAAATTCTGAAAAAAAACAAAAAAAACAACAACAATACCATGGACCCTGTGAGAAACCCTATGTTGAAGGGGACCATTTTGTCAAAAAGTTCTCCCCAATTTAGATGTGTTCGACATGTACAAAAGCACCAAGTCTGTTCTAGAATTTATCAACGCGTCCACAAAACAAATAAACATACAATTGATATACACAGAATACGAAACGTGATCAATTAAGAATCGCGAAATAGTGCCTTTGGTAATCAAGAGATCCGATCGCATTTTATTGTGAAATGAAGTTAATTTTAACCAAACGAACATAATTCATTCAAATTATACAAAACTATTTTTATGTTTTGTTGAATAATAGCAATCTATCCCCAGAGCTCAGCAACTGGGCTAATTTCCGCTGATACGGAAATAGACGAATGCGAGATTGGTTCCGCCAAAAATTAATTGCGCGCATGATAAGATAAGATTCTTTATTGTACTGAGCATCCCATTTGGGACAGAGTACAAAACACACAAGAAAACTTATTGATGCAGATGCATCAATGCCGGCGGAAACGTTTGTAGCTTATAATCTGCGTATTACAAGCCGATTACGTGTGCAACTGGTGAATACAGGTAACGATGCACAATTATGGTTAAAAAAAACGTCGATTTGTTTGTTTTCATTAAAGGTTTGACTAATGTAGTTCGCGCAATGACCCATCTGGAAAGTGTGGGGTTAGCCGGAAGTTAAGTGCTTGCTGGCAAAATGTGCACATGAACCGCATGTCCAACTAGGACTTTGAAAGTAATGTTCTCTGGTTGACATATTAAGTCACTTCATATAGCCTGATGTAAGAGTTCGCGCTGTGGCATTATATGGGACCCATCATCAAGCCACTATTTCTTTATTGATGTGTGTCATTGTAAATTAAGCCTAGATCGACTTTCTCTACACATCAATCCGCTCCGCGTGTTTTACTGTTTCGAGTTTTTAGTAACTCGCAGTTCAATCTCAAACATTTTGCTGCAGACGTACAGGTGAATAACTTGATCATGTATGGTCACCGATTTGGTCTCTCAGTCATAATAAAATAGTACTAAAGGACATTTATTCGATGAATTCATTATAACAGAATTAATATTAATGTGTTAACCACGAACGGGTGATACAATCCTGTCGTTTTACGATATGAAACTAGTTGGATCACTCCATGGCACGCCTTTGAAGTATGGCTCGAGAAAACACCTGTTACTCGTCCAATATCAAGATGGCCGCTCCCATGTTTACCGAATTCAGATATCCGGCGGCGCCGCGCCGCCGGAAATAAAAAGTAAAACAAATAAAGTAAACAAACAGGTGCGACGTTTCCGTTTCCGCTCCCAGCAGGCCCCCGGTTTCCGGCTGGCTCCTAAAAACGAAAAACAACCTCGTCAACAGAAGGATTATCAATATACAGGTTAGGGGAATCCCACCCTCTAAAATGGAGGTAAAAAGGCTCGTTTCCGCTCAATAAATCAGTTCACATAATGATATCAGCAAAATTCTCTTGAGGCGCATACAGACATATCTATCCGCATTAAATGGTAGTAAAGAAGTAAATTGTCATCTATCTAATTTGCATAATAATAGGCAAAACATCCTTCGCGCTTTTTAAACAACATTGGCTGGTTCTTCACACGGCAAAATAAGTTTATGAAGTGGAACAATAGATAAATCAATGCGCCTGAAATTTTGATGCATGGGTTAAGAAGGAATCAATACTTATTGAGCAAAAACGACCTTTTTTACCTCCATTTTAGAGAGCGGGATCGCCCTAACCTGATACATAGGGAACGCAGTCATAGGTGCCTTACTTAAGAATGATATGGAAGGGTTCCCGAAGGAATCCCTTATAACTAATCGTCTTAAACACAAAAACACTTCACAAGAAGGAACCTAAAAGTCGGGCCTCATGGGGTACCCAGACTAAGTCCTTAAAATTCGCGAACTTTCAACTTTTGATCTAAATGAAAACTCTGTGGAAAACTATTAGCTCTACAACGTGTAGCTACGGGCGGGTGTGACTGTGAAGCAGCAGTGATATTCATTTCAGAAACGTTTCCATAATTATCTGAATCAGACATTTCTGATTTAGAATGTGTATGTGTTAATTCAAAATTTAAAATTGACGAAGGCGAAATGCCTCTGGAAACAGAATAGGTCTCTGCTGTGGACAATATTCAGGATCAAATGAATCCGATTTTTGTTTGGATCGCACCGCGTAGCGGTGTCGACCAGACTATGCTGCCACTCACGAAATATCTGAAAATGTGTACGTGCACTATATGGCAATGACCCTGTGTTGACCTGTAACAATCCGCCAGTGATTTGCACTTTGTTTGTGTCATATATCAGGGTATTAACCAGAAAATGAAGAAAAAACAGTCGTAATCGTTTCAGATTAATTAGAAATAAAACGAATTCTGAATTTGAGGGTATTTCATATTTATTTATTTTCCCAGGGATTGCTTGAATCCGTGAACTATTTTTTTGTTCTTTGCATTGTCTGGTTCCGCGCAATCGGGTAGCAGGAACAAACGAAGCCATGTCAACTTGGCTAATATGCCTGGTGTTTATAGTTCGTAATTTGTTTGTTGATAACGATAGCGTTGAAAAGACAATTTGTACGAAAATTCTCGTGTTGTTGCTGCACGATCATCGCGTATTCGCCGAGCAGACGTTGCAAATTTCGTTCAGCTCTCGCTGGAAAGTTTTCAACACTCGTAGTCGCGTCCTTTCCCGTGAAGTCGGCGTTCGTTACTATTTTAATGTGTACGCATGTTGCATGGAATATATTTCCAGATGTCAACAAATAAATGATTTACTATCAACACCAGGCATATATGAGTAATCTTGGAGATTAACCGCAAACTCAGGCAGCTCTTGCCAATATCTGCGCTGCACAGAACTATTAATAAAACCATTTAATAAAACTATCCAGTCTCCTCGCAAATTTGTCGTAACGTTTTGTCACAATAGAATTGCATTAATTATGAAAATCTGCTCGCAAAAACCGGTAGAAGACATTGACGCAGACGATTCACTTTTGAACATATTACTGCAAATAGTTTCTTGCTACCACGAAGACCTGGCATATTTCGAAATGATCCGCCTTCACAAATTCACTTCCTTGAAGACTAAACTCTGTGTTCCAGTTGTGATTCCCCAAACAGACTCGTCCACATCTTGGAGAAAATCTCCACATGTATCCATACATCTGCTATCGGCTGAAACATGCCAGCTGAAACATTTTTAAACTTTTACCCCATTAGTGGAGATCCAGACATCAGTACTATGAGTACTTTCATTCTACATTCTTTCTGTCTGAAAACTGCCGAGATTCTATTAAAGCTCGAATCCGGTATCGACAATTAGATTCGAAATGGGACTTTCGCTCACAAAATGTACAACACCCGGGTTTGAAATAGGGGAGCTTTGAGAATTTAGTTTGCGAGAAGAGGAATACTCATATTTCCTTGATATATTATCCTTTTTTCCGATTACAAGTAGTATGCAAAGAAATAATTTGATTCGCAAATAGCTTTTGTGAATGTAATTCTGCAATCTGTTTCAGGAGATCTATTAATAAATCGTAGTAGCCAAAATTATCAATATTCATACCTTTAACTCAGAGAATATTTTCTCGACGACATCTATTGCATTGTCGCTAACAAAGGAATGAAAATTCATACTCACCTGCTTTCCATTTTCTTTGTTTCATCACAAGAATAGAGTATCTTACACAAAAACAACCAACTTGCAAATTTCTGCCACAATGAACCACGCTCTGCTACCATTCTGTTACGGAGCCCGTTTTAGCATATTAATAACGAAGCAGAGTTTAGCAAGAGTCCACCTTAAAGTGTGGAAGCATATCGAACGGGTCTCATAACATTATAAACGACAATAAACATATTCCTGGATCGTGTGGCTAGAAACATGGATGCAAGATGATCATATTCTATAGAGCAGATTTATTCATACTTACAATATATATATATATATATATAACCATGATAAAAAGTATAAACTTCGAGGCATAGCCTACTAGAAAGTAGAATATATACATTTAACCCATAGCTACCAAGCCCAATATTGTACGTCTTCACTGGTCGGAATGTTGACTTCAACTCTCTCGATGTAGAAACCAAACCTGTCTGAATTCAGACGTCGCGGGCCTCAATATGACTGATCAGAGGCGACTCAAATGAAGTCCGTGATTGGCTGGATAATTTTTATTGACACTTAAGAAAGTTGACGTATTATAGTGGGCGTGACAACAATAGATCAATTAAACAGTTACCGCCCCGCGTATTGCATAATCGTGGAGGTTGAAATATGAATGAATATACATGAGAGATTTAACCCTTAACAGGTAGTATAAACAGATCTGCTAAACTACTTAAGCGATAGAGGACGACATCGAGTTGTGTTGTGTGGGGAATTTCAAGGTGGGCAGATGTTATAAGTACGTACAGTGCCTCGGGATCCGTTCTTGGACCGATACTGTTCACGCACTATATTAACGATATTGACGAGAGTGTGACCAGTGTTATTTTGAAATTTGCGGATGACTAAAATATTCAGCAAAATGTTTGACAATAGGGATGTTGAAATTCTACAAAATTATCGGGTTAACGGCCTCACATGGCCAAAAGATTGACAAATGTTATTTAACGTATCAAGGTGCCATGTTATGTACATTGGTAACAGAAATGGAGGGTGACGTGGTGGAGAAAGTTACGTGTGAGTAGGACCTAGGAGTTATTCTTCACAGCTCTCTGAAAGTTGGGAACCAGTGTGCTATTGTGGTGAAAAAATGTAACAGAATTCTGAGAACAATTAAACGGTGCTTAATTACAGAGACAAGATTGTTATCCTACAGTCATTAGTTCCACCACACCTGGACTACGGCATTACAGCCTGGAGGTCACAATATGTCAAGGACATAAAAGTTAGTAGAAGGTATTCAACGAAGGGTCAGTCGTATAATTCCGGAAGTAACAGCATTGTCATATGAGGAGAGAGTGAAACTCCTTGGTTTAACAACACTTGAAATCAGAAGAGCTAGACTGGACTTGATTAAAATATAACAGATTATCCATGGGTAATATGAAGTGGATCCATGGGTAATATGAAGTGGATCCATGGGTAATATGAAGTGGATCCATGGGTAATATGAAGTGGATCCATGGGTAGTATGAAGTGGATCCATGGGTAATATGAAGTGGATCCGGCACAGTTTTTTGACCTTCTCTGAGCATAGGTGGTCACGTGGTCACCAGTATACACTTTACAAATATCGTTGTCGTCTTGATGTAGGGAAATAGTCTTCTCACAGCGAGTTGTTGAACGGGGAACACCTTGCCCAGCGACGTCGTTAAGTCACACTCAGTTCAATTCTTCAAATGCCGCCAAGACCGCCACGAAAAGTACAATCGGGGATATGCACCAGATATATGCTTTCTCACCCTGGTTTTACCGCTTCATAATGGAGCGGTGTTCGGTAAATCAGGTAAGTATTTTGCAAACAGATGTTTTTAATCAAGTGGAGACAGATTCTCAACTCCAGCTCCACTCGGTGCTCTCGTTATCCCTCAGGGTGTGACATCTGGCAAATTGTATATCATACCGGGCTCTTCTGTCAGATCTCCAAATGCAATCGTGAAATCCTTGCTTTGTCGAGATCCACTCGCCATTGTTGGTGTCACCATCAACTTGGACAACCGCATGGTACGCGTGATCTGAGAGGCGAAATATCTCGGACCTGTCGTCGTAGTTATTCCAAATCCTCTCACAACTAACCCGCTTGACCACTGCCCCGATGACCAGTATGACCACGAGGTCAATCAGAACATGCCAGGTGAAGTAGAGAGTCACCAAAATCTTCTCGTGGTGATCGCTGGGCTTCCAAGGGACAGCACTAGGTAGAGGGTAATACAAGACGAATCCAACCTGACAAAACCAGGTGCCATGTAGCAGCATGAAGTAGGCTCGCACCAATGTCGAGAGGACGTTGTGTCGAAAACGCATTTCTGCCAGGAATGCCAGCATGTTGGCAAGGATAGCGTATATCAGTAGTGTGTGGACGTGAGCGTCTATCTCGGACCTGCCTTCAATATGGAACTTGAACAAGAACCCGTCCACGATCAGCCAGAGAACTAGAACGGCGTAATCAGTATCGGGTGGAAGGGGCGCCTTGAAATGAAGCAGCACGTCAACCATCCCAGAGACAGCGAAAAAGAAATACATGGTAGCGTGAACTGCAGAGCGCAGATCAGTAGGATCAAGGACTAAACACCTTATTGATGGGATAACTCCAGTTGATGCAGCCATCATCTTGATGCATCCTTCTATGGGCCAGTGTTAAAATTTAGCACATAAACAAAAACAGGGCGCAGTAATGCAAGACGTGTATTGATGGCCGTGTTTCTTACACCGGAAATATCGACTGTAAGCGGATATGGTCCACCATAGGGCAAAGGCGATGGTGAAGGCACCGGGAATAGCGTGGCCATCAAACGAAGCCATATTAAGTTTTACCAGACCACACACGCTTATAAAGCATATAGGCTCACCCAGTAATGACGTGTTCTCGATCACCTGTAGAATCTGGAAATATAAAGGAAATAACTAATTATTCGTCAGCGAGAATCGAACCCAGGAGAAGAATATATAAAAAAATCAAAACTGCTAAATTTTTGGGGTAGAAGCTGATAATCAACTCTTGAAAAAGTAACTCGGTTGGCATCTTGACAAATGACCTCAATTGTCAGAAATTGGGTCAGAAGGTGTCAAATGACGTCAAATCTTGCAAACTTTATTCTTTCTCGCGGTTTGGGTCCTAAATCAGATCATAATAGCTGGCAATGCCTAGCTTAACACTTCAACGCCCTGGTAAATAAACCCTGAAGCTCTCACTTTCTAGATATCCCATGGAATTGTCACTAATTCATCGAAATGCAGTGACGCCTGTCAACGCCCAACTCAACGTCTTAACGCCCCACTCGGCTTATAAGGACCAAGAATGGTCCATTAATGACTCACAAACGACCCCCTAAAATGCCTGCTTTCATTACTACGGCTAGACTGCGTATGCGCAGAATGGTGAAAACGGACCACACTAGTCCAGTCGGATGGTCCCCCACGACAGCTGCACATTGATAACTTCCACCACGACCCATTCGGTCCACGGATGGTCCACCTCGACCCCAAAACGTCCATTCCATTTTCCTTTTTCTACTGCGCATGCGCAGAATGATGTTAGTTTCACCCCACACCTATCCAGATGGACGCTCCCCCATGAATGATTTACACTGATACCCCATACGACCCAATACCGACGGTCACGGATAATAAAGGAGAACAACTTTGCTGACATACCGGTAGAGGGCGGAGTGCAGAGGGGGTCAGATTTATCCTGTAGCCATACGATAGCTTGCGACGCTACGAATATATACATTTTGATGCATTTGTATTATGACGTTCTCTTGTGACGTTTGTTATTTGGATCGCCAACAATGGTATCGCGAGTGGCGTCATCACAATATGGATTGTTGCAACGTCATAGCGAATGATCGACGTCACAGAAGAACATACCAGATTCTTCAATTCATTTGGACTAGAAATATATATCTTACATCATACAACAAGAGCGCCTCGTGTGTCTGTCAATATGTTAGGATAGTCACTCTGCAGTACATCTGTTTTAATTTCATTTTGACCGCCCATTTATCGAACTGGAAACCGTTTTGCGTCAATTTCCTTTGATCCACCATGTTAACAATCTTCGATCTGACCCCCAAGCAGTCACGCCCTCTGCCGTGACGTTGGTAAAGTTGCTTCCCTTTGTACATCCGTGACCGTCGGTATCGGACCACCATGGATCCACCTAGACCAAAAAACGTCCCTTCCAATGAACTTTTCTACTGCGCATGCGCAGAATGACGAGAGTTCCACCCCAGACCAATTTCAGTTGGACGCTCCCCCATAAATGCTTCACGATTACACCCAACTGTACCACTATGGGTCCACCTAGACGTCCCTTTCAATACCTTTTTTCTACTGTGCATGCGCAGAATCACGTCAGTTTGACCCCAAACCCATCCAGGTGGACGCTCCCCCACGAATGCTCCACGATGACACCCCATACGACCCAATCGGACCACCAGGGATCCACCTAGACCCCAAAGGTCCAACCTAACGCTACTCGTCACTTTTTACGTGACCGGTTGTGACGTTACCGGAAGTGACCCGGATGTGCCCTTTGACCAGATGTGACCCGGATGTCACCTGGCCAGATGTGACGTCATCGTGACGTCAGCTCCGCAGGACTCCGCTCCACCCTCACTCCACACCTTCACTTTCGAAAGAGAATTTAGCCTTTTCCTACTACTCTCATTTCTGTATCTTCAGTCGTTTTCTTGTAATGTTTAAAATAAACATGTAAACGGTCTTCGGCGATTTAGTTCCAGGAGACGAACAGAACCTTTTGCGATTGACCGACAGATAGCTGCTGTAAATCAGAATATAATCGAGCAAAACACCAGGATAAATGGTGAGTATTCATGTTTTTAGCCACTAGATGGTGGGCTGTTCAAATCACTTTATCGCGATTTCTCGGGAACTACTGCATAGATCTTTCTCAAATTTGGTATACAGGTTCCGCTAGGGGTCTAGTTGTGCAAGATACCTTCACTGGTCCGATTTAAAAATCCAATATGGCCACCAGGCAGCCATCTTTGATTTCCCCATGAAACTTTATCGGGATTTCTCGGAAAGTACTGCATCAATTTTTCTCAAATTTGGTACACAGGTTCCGCTTGGAGGCTCATTGTGCAGGATACCTTTGTCCGTCCGATAAAAAAAAATCCAATATAGCCACCAGGCGGTCATCTTAGATTTCCCCATGAAAATTTGTTATCGTGATATATCAGGAAGTACTGCATGCATCTTTCTCAATTTGGTACACAGGTTCCCCTTGTGATCCAGTTGTGCAAGATACCTTTTCTGGTCCGATTCGAAAATCCAATATGACAACAAGGTAGCCATATTGGATTTCTCCATGAAACTTTGTTATCGTGATTTCTCGGAAGAAGCTGCATGGATCTTTCTCAAATTTGGTACACAGGTTCCCCCTGAGTTCTAGTTGTGCAGGATACCCTTTTCGGTCCGATTCGAAAGTCTAATATGGCCACCAGGCGGCCATCTTGGATTTCCCCAACTTTTCTGGTTCGATTCGAAAATCCAATATGACCACCTGGCAGCCATCTTGGATTTCCCCATGGAACATTGTTATCATGATTTCTCGGGAAGTACTGGATGGATCTTTCTTAAATTTGGTACACAGGTTCCCCTTCTGGTCCAGTTGTATAAGATACCTTCTTTGGTCCAATTCAAAAATCCAATATGGCCGCCAGGTGGCCATGTTTAATTTCCCCTTGAAACATTGTTATCTTGAATTCTCAGGAACTACTTCATGCATCTGTCTGAAATTTGGTACACAGGTCCCACGTGGGGCCTAGTTGTGCAAGATACCTTTTTTGTTCCGATTCGAAAATCCAAGTTACGCTTCAAATTAATACGATATTCCCGAGTTGTGACGTAGCATCACAAGAGTCGGCGGATCAAACGGTGGGGCATATTCTATATACCTTCACCTTCTATATCATGGAGTCCAAATGATTCTGAATTAAAAATGTATTTCTTCAAATTTTTAATCAGTTTACTTCAGTCCATGCCGTTGCAAGTGAACTGCCCCACCGTTTCGTCTACAGACGGACCGGCTACACGAAGGGACGTCACTCTTGTGACACATTGTCACAAGTCGACAACCGTAGACTATGCGTGTTTCGATCCAAGGGAGATAATCAGGATTCAGACACTTTCAAAATTTCAACATTACTGCACGGACCGGATCCCTTCAGTATTAAGTTTGTACCATCTTACTATTTTCGAGCATGGTATCTTAAACGAGATATCTCACACTAGCCCATTAAACAAAATTACCATTCGTTCCTAATTATAAAATCTTAAGTATGTTTCATAGCTCATGCCAAAGTGTCAAAGAGATTTGTCTTCGCTACCAGTACCCAAATGATGACACGTGCAAAAAAAATACTACAAACTAAGACGAGTGATTCTCCGAACATTCACTTTCAGACTAACTTTGCTCATTTCACATGTACTTTAACAACCGACATCAAGTACAGTTTTTAGAAATCTTGAAACTCCTGAAACATAGAAAGATAATATCTTGGTGTTTTCCAGTGTCCCTTTTCGATCTTTTTCGCTCAAATTCGAAATTCTGCAAACAAAATTATAAATCAATTGTTTGTTCTTAGTAACAATGAACAAAAAGATCCTCTTATCATTAGCTTACAATTATCGGACAATGGTGGGCGCCAAGATCCTTCAGGATCTCTCGTTTCTAAGTTTGGAGGGCACGTTCAGGCAAAAAATAAGGAGGGATAAATTTTTATAATATTTCTACGGCTTGCCGTTTTCGTTTTCGGGATGGGGGGTCGGGAAAATGTGATCCGGTTGTGCGGTCCCTTGTATTATGGAGGAGAAGGAGACTACATATGAATATTAATATCATAATTAATAACTGACCAACAATAAGCCCAGCCATGTGTCTAATGATACACAATTCTATGTAATTTACCTCTGCCCCTATCTAATGTCAGACGTTCCAGTTTTATGAGCTTCTGCTAATGTAGATGGTCACACTCCGTTCATTCCTCTGTCAGAATTAGACTAGACTGTAGGACTCTCTGTTAAATCAAGATATTAACAGTGTCTGCGTACTGTTCCAGCTTTCTTCCCTTTAGTGATTGGTCGTTCGACCCCGCCATTTTAAACTTAGACGAGCATTCTCATTTGATCACTATTTATAGGAGCCACCCCAACCTTCATACACAACCACGTGTCTGTCTCAGTTGACCGATGACCTAGCGCGGCCTCGTTTTCGATTCAAAATCTGCCGTCCAACTGGGAAAATGTTGTTGCTGCATCAGCAAGACATTGACCCTCCAAACCTCCGGACAGGGTTATCTCCCCTTCTGCCAGTCGATCGACCCTGCCCTCAGTCAATTTACTTATGTTCTAATTCGCCTAGCTCAAACGAACATAAAACATTTATCATTTACAACAGACTCACTATATCATCGTCAGGGATGCAGCCACCTTGTTGACCGTGTCCGTTTATTACATTAGCTACATCGAGATAAAAATGGACAAACCATTGTATAATAGATCTACAGTAGAATAAAGTCCACACGGAAAACCATTGTTCAGTTAAAATCACTTTTGATGTTTCTTTAAACGTAAAGTTCGAAATATTTGGGTACGAAACATCTGCCTACTGCCGGCCAGGAACAACCCCCAGCTCCAATCAGCCTTTCATGGGAGGAAACCTGCCCCCAACCCAGTGCAGCCCGGCAAACCCCTTGGGAGTGGGGCGACCCAGATCATCCAACGTGCTCCTGAATAACTCATCCCAGTTGCGTTCGTGACGGCAGCGACACCGCAGCGTGTTACTGCCCACCCAGGTATACGTCCTTCACAGAAAGGCCTAGCGTGCGGCCCAGTTATTCAACTTCCCCACATCTCTGCAACAGACCGCCCTCCTGACAAAAACAAAATGATGAAAAAGAACGCAAGAAGAAAATGTACTCTGCACCTCAATCAATCAACCCCCAACCCCAGTCAATCCATTCCCAATAATCACTACTCTCGCGATACACGACAGCTAATGTACACGGTCAATGTATGCAGCTTCGAATGATTACAAACTAATTCTCTCATCTTATATATGGCACTCAAGGCGCCAGCATTCTTTCCCGCGCCTACCCAAGCAATACTCCTGTCTATAACCAGACAATAGGCGCCTGAATTATATCATGCATTACCCCAATTAGTACTGTCTATACACTGGGCTCTTTGCAATCAACAACTTAACACCCCCCTACCCAAGCTGGAGATTCAGTTTCAGTTCAGAAACTAGCCGTCAAAATCATTCTCCGGGTTCTTGATCTGTTGTATAATGTAGTTCAAAGTCGTAGAAATCTCAACCACAGTTGTAATATCCATTGTGGTTTCGTAGGAGAGAAAATTACCAGCACGGTCCCAGTCAGTCGTGCGGATACACGACAGCTAATGTACACGGTCAAAGCATGTAGCTTCGAATGATTACAAACTAATTCTCTCATCTTATATATGGCACTCAAGGCGCCAGCATTCTTTCCCGCGCCTACCCAAGCAATACTCCTGTCTATAACCAGACACTAGGCGCCTGAATTATATCATGCATTACCCCAATTAGTACTGTCTATACACTGGGCTCTTTGCAATCAACAACTTACAATACACCGCCCCTCCCGCCCCTTTTAAGCTGTTATAGCTCGCCTGTAACAACAATAAATATATATATAGCCATGTACCAGAACATCATTCCACAAAACCTGAATTTTACCAGCCAAAAACAGTCCTTATCCACATACTAAATACAAAGATATATAATTTTGCAGATGTTAATGTGCGGGGCCATTTGATTCCGATAAAACAAGCATCGCTGATTTGTTTTCAAACAAACGACGTTAGCCTTGATGTAGGCCTAGATGCTTCTGTTGTTGTTGTTGTTGTTGTTGTTGTAAAGAGATGAGCAGTTATTTGGCAAGCCTTTGGTGTAAGACTTCACCAATATATATAGATTTATATATATACTTCATCAATATATATATAGATATATATATTACCCGTAGTCACCGATCGTTTGTTGTCTTTTGTCCGTCAAATCCCCTAGACGTGCTGCAATTGACTAATTCTGGTCAATTCAAGTTGTTGCGATACAGAGCAGCCCGGATAATCTCGCACTTCTAAACTGTACAGAGAATGCCAGGGCGTTTTTTCGCCCTATATAATCGACTGATGGCAGGGTCGATCGACTGCCGAGAGAGGAGATAACCCTGTTTGGGGGTTGTGGCCACTTTACTGACGGCCACGTCCCGAAATCCAGCCGTTAGCTGACTTTCCCTGTGGCACCGATCGGCAAACAATAATAACATATTGCGCACGTGATATACGCTCAGCGCGCCCCATTTTCATACGATATTTGAATTCTTTAGTAAATCGTCTGTCAAAATCAATAGTTAGCTCCGCATAAAGTTTCGTTTTTGCAGCGTGTATCACAAACTGGGATCAACAACATGATTACCATTAAAATCTCTATATTCACAATATATCAGGTTTCAAATAACTTCCAAATTCTCTTCTTATAAAACTTCATAAAACCTGAAATTTGTCCCGGATACCGCCATGTGATTTCAAATGGGATGAAGTATACACATTGTCTGACTCTTAATGGTAATATGGTTTTATATGGTAAAAATGAAAAAAACTTCTTTAAAGCGTGATATATCCAATGACTC
This sequence comes from Hanleya hanleyi, assembly GCA_036873755.1. Taxonomy (NCBI): domain Eukaryota; kingdom Metazoa; phylum Mollusca; class Polyplacophora; order Lepidopleurida; family Hanleyidae; genus Hanleya; species Hanleya hanleyi. The sequence continues at coordinate 77,685 of JAVTVY010027957.1, read as the reverse complement.
CTCGAATTTCTTTTGATCGTTTTCTTGTAATATACAATAGTTTTGTGGGTTCCGAATCACGGGGAGTTGCGGATCACTTTCCTAAAGAACGCCTGATATTCGTGCAATAAAGCATCTGTGTAAATTTTTTCTAGATTTATGTGAACGTCTCTTTCTGTGTTGTTTGTTTCTCGGTCAATTCCGCAAGGTAATGCCTACGGTACCACGCAATGGCAAATTTACGTTGGATCGAAAAAAACGCGTGTGATTTCTTCAGTGTTAAATCTATGAGTCAGTCTATATTAATGTTCAATCAATATCTGTAATCATTTGCGATGAATCTTAACTCACCAGCATTGTAACATAATGCCGCGGTAGAGATGTCAATTCCGGATCAACGAAATACGCCCGGTTTATTCCGTGTGATTACGTAATCGAAAATTGTGACACTGAAGACTTTGCACACGGACAAATTACCGAGGTCAAAGTTATTGTTTTAGAATAATTCTAAGTCACAGAACGGGATGATCTTGACCCCCCCGCGCAAACACCAGCACCACCAAGGATTTCAAAATTTCCTTCATTTGTTTCCAGCATAAAACTTGTGAACAAATATCAATGTGTTCTTTCCTCTATTTTCTTTCATCCATATAGTCAGGCATTTGGAGAGTTTATATATCGTAATCTTGAAGATGCGAGGCGATTTCGTTCTGTCGTCTGAAACACGATGGAAATGTGAGCGGAGTTGTCTCAGAAATTTTGAATCTGAATTCCATGTATTTTTAAGAGAGGAATACATATCAGGTTCCATGTGTGTGGGGGGGGGGGGCATTTTCTACAGGTTTCCATTGAACCAGGTCTGTTCAATCTGAACTAATCTTAAATGAATGATCTTGTCCCTGTACAGATACTAACGGTTCGAGCTACCGAATTGCTGTGAGAATTAATTTAATTAGTGAGGATAATTGTCGTATATGACATGGTCAGGCAGATTAGGCCGTGGCTGTCTATGAAGAATTTCCGCCTCAGTAATAGCAACTCAACACAGTCCAGGCATGTTGTACACCGTTTTTTGCCTTTTGGGATATTGGTGATAGTTGCTTGCTGAGGCTGTTAAAAAAATTCCATTTTCAGTGGCTGTAAGGACCGCTAGATGGCGTGATTCGCTTCGCACCAAAGTGATTCGCAACTTCCCACACTGGTGTACTGAGACGGACGTGATTTGCTCATGTATTCACAAACTCGATTAGAGCATTTTTTACATACAATTATCGACCACAGATTTTCTTAGAAAATGAGATCAAGAATCACTCTCAATTCTTAACAAAACGAGCGCCAGCAGTCTAGATGTAAAAAGTGATTCGGAACTCCCCTATTACCTGTATTCACTACACAAGTCACCCGTGGTGTATTTCAAATAACGCATATGGTGTAGGGACAAGACCATTATTAAAAATAGTCCCGATCTGCCAGAGAAGTGAATTGTTTTCAATATTTTTTCCAGTCTCTGTTGCGAGGAATAATTGAAGGCCAGTGGTGGGTGGTTGGAGTATGATATGTGTTTGGTTCCGCTGTGAGTTTGATATTAACTCAAGGCCTAATAAGGAGTTGCTAAGAGGGACTATTTGGGTGCTTGTGCACCGCTTTCTGAAAGCAGGGAAAAAGGCCAAAATTATGACGTCATTTGTACGAGCGCGCATAACTCAAAATGTCGATGGGCGACCACCGTCAAGAAGCCTGTCCGCTTGTAGCACTTGAATAAAAGTGCTTCTTGCCGAAAATATGGGAGTCAGACTTAATTAATGAATCGAGGAGATGCAATTACGTTAACAGATTTTAACATTGCCGCCAATGTAAATTGTAATAGTGGTCCGACCCCTGTATATGAAGTACACTACAGCTGACCGTCTTTTCCCGAATTAGGTCACAAGACGTGGAGCGCCACCCTCCTATTAGTCTGGTGGCTTAAGGTCAGATTTTTACTTTATCGTGACAGAGTGGAATAAAGCACCAAATTTGGCACACGTGTCGTCAAAGGTACTGAGATCAATATCAGAAGGGGTGCCCCCGATTTCGAGGCCCAGTAGGCAATATGTGGTCCATTAGCGGTCCGGGGTCATTTTGGGCCTAAAAATGGCAATTTTTATCCCAACGATGTTCAAAACATCATATAATCGTCATCCTCTGGGGTAAGAGTCTGAAAATTCCCACACTAAAATAACGTTACAGCTACGTCAGAACCAAAATATGGTCATTTTTTAAAGAATTTTCGATCCGAAATTTAGAATTAATTTTTTTCATTTTTTAGTGTTCAGTATACAGTGAATATTTAGAAAATAACCATATATAACTAACTCAGATGGCACGGCAGCCCCTGACTGACCTTTCCTAAACTGGGTGAAGTTGCACCAGATCTTTATTTGAGCAATAAATTCCTTAGGGCTACCATACAATACATTGCTACCAAGTGAGATGTGTCAACCTAATATAGTGTTAGTCTTCCATCTATATATTTTTGAATATGTTATTCGGGATTCATGTTGCTGAAGATGAAGTGGTGGCGCCAATGCAAAAACTATGGCCTAATAAAGAGATTCCGTTGTTCACAAGAGCTGAGAAATAGGCAGCTGAAACGGGCGCATCCTCCGGAAATTGGAACAGGTGCCCGTCCTCGGATGTGAAATATGTAACCGGAAATAAGCACGGATTGCAAGAACTGGACAATATCTAATACTGTCAGAATAAACAAATGAACTAGTTTCTGGGATATGTTGTGTTTGAAGTTACGTATAATAATGTACATGCTTTGTAAAGGGCCAGATTGATCGGAGAAACAGACATCGTTATATTAAAGGCCATTGCCATTGCTGCCTTGTTCTGAACGAACTGTCAATTTACTAACGTGTAAGAATACATGAAATGCTACCAAGATCATTGCTCGTAAAAGAATTACTTGGATATAATGTGGGGTATAGCATAAAATATCTGGTGGAGAATATCCTTAGTTATGGGCAGTCTGGTGTCCGGTCGTGTAATTTTAACATGCCCGTAAGTAGCCTTTTGGCAAGGAATAACTGTACATGATCGTGTACTTCAGCCAAATTGTGCACATAACTGAGAGCCGATCCGAATGTATAAGCTGTGGAGGGTGCAAACTTGTTGAAATGCAAGAATGCTTTGAAGGAAATCAACTGTGCCGATGAGATGGGGAATATCTTACTGGCACACTAACCAGTGTTATTGAGGAAGTCTCTATATACTTGTCATGCGCTCTTGTATACTTTTAAGAAAGATTCTGCAGGGGACGCCATCAGGACTCTAGCTTTTTGCTTTAAAGGGTCAGCAACAGACAGGGTCTTGGGTGGGACGAGCGATTGAGCCAAGTGGCTAGAGACAGAATGTCATTTCGAAGGCAGGCAACTACTAACTGACGCACTAATTGATCAGCAATACAAGACTGGTGAATGATTCTTTCAACCACGGCCATACTATCACAAAGAAAGGGAACGTTATGATTTGCCAGTTTATGGCCCCAAATGTCCACGACAAGCAATTCCTGACCGTGATATGGGCAAGATGTGCTGACCATTCTTGGTCTATCCACGAGGATCCAAAAACGGCCGCCAAACCCAAGGTACCAGCAGCGTCGAAATTGGATACCCAATTTGGAGAAAGAAAATTCATTTTCCGTTGGAAACTGAACTCCAGGAATACAAGCCAGGTATTAACATAGGCTCTAGTTTTATTCAAGAGAATGTGATGGTGAGCCTGTGGTACAACTTATGTTAAATTCTATCAGGCAGCGGAGAAATGCCCTGTACGGCACGACGGCTTTACAGGCAAAATTGTGCGAGCCAATGAGAGACTGCAGTTCCGCAAATGTTACCTTTTTGCGGCGTGAGAATTCACCCAGCACTCTTTTCAGTTTATGAATTTTGTCTTCTGGAAATGATGCTTTCATAGTTCTGGAGTTGAATCCCATGCATAACCATAGTAGTTTATGGGTAGTAGGTTTGGCATGTTTCTTTGAATACCAAAATACTCACACAAGTAAGTGAAAATGTTGAGAGCTGTAGAACAGTGGATAGCGCCATTTGCACCGACGAACATGAAGTCGTCCAATATGTGGATGACCTCTGAAATGCCGAATTTTGTGGCCATGACCGATTGCAGAAAATGATTTGAGCTCTTTAATATCTTACAGGATGTAGAGCATCTCATCGAGAGGCACCGATCATAAAATACTTGTCGCCCCAGGCAAACCCCAATGAGGGGTGAATCACTGGCTCAATAGGTATGATGGGGAAGGCATCATCTAAATAGGTTTTTTTCCATCAAACTTTAGTGGCCATGTTTTTGAACTAGTGGAATCGCGATATCTAATGTCTACATATTCAACATATCAGGTCCGGTTGAATCGCACCGTTAATAGACAAGGCAGATTTTCCAGGGTAAGATAAATCGTGTATCACCCTAAAAGTATTAGAGGGGATTTGGTTTAATGTCACATTCAAGGTTAGTTCACTCATATGGCCGGTGACAGCCAGTTTTGATGATGGAGGACGCTGGAATGCCGGAAGAGGACTACCTCCGGCCCGCCGGCAAGTAACTGGCAAACTTTCACAAATGCAACAGCGAGGCTCGAACCCGTGCAGGTTCAGCGGTGTGAGGCTTGCGATTACCAGCGATACGCCTTAGAAAACTCGACCATCAAGAGCCCCTAAAAGTATTAGGTTTCTTTTTGGGGAGTAAGCCTAATGGAGAGATAACCTTACTGTCAAAAGGAGGAGTTGAGAATGGACCAGTAACTCGACCTTTCGACAACTCTTTGTCTAATTTAGCTTCTACTTTAGCAGGGTTTTGCTGTCTATGGCGTTACGTTCCGTAACTTGGGTCTAATTCCGCTTAACCCGGGGCTAGGGGCCGTATCAACCCATGTACTTCAAGATCCTCATGGTGCTCATATGAACAGACACAATCAAAGCGTGACTGAGATACATCATTCTCTAGATGACGACATTACAACGAATTTCATGTGAATTAGGAATACTGATCAGCGATACGGATTTGATATTTTTGGAACATCATGATGTCTTGCCGGCATCATTAAAAACTGTTGACCGCTTCTCTCTTGCAGGGAACTAGCCTATATTTATGTATACTATGATTATCTTTTTGGTGCTAATGCTGCTATATGAAATATGGAATAGGTCTTTGGATTATGGACACGGATATTCTTTAATGGACGACGGCTGAATTACGAATGACGGACCAGACGCTTGTAATTGCATAGCAGATGAACGATTACGCGAGACTCTGAAAGCATATTTTCTCGAGTGCCAAATATGGAAACCGTTTGTGAAAATTGAAACCAGTGAATCTACCTCAGGGTAGTTACTTAGCACAGTTTTAGCCTGATCCCAACCGGTGTTGGAAGAGTAATTCCCTTTGCTGCTGGATTTACACATGCTAATTTATATGTAAGGAGCCGGGAAGATTCCAATTGGCAACATTTGATGTCTATATAAAAGAAAATAGCCAATAACGTTCATGCCTGCTTGATCGAGTCAATCATAACAGATCTACATGTACAAAAGCCTCTAAATGGAGCCTTTATAATTATATATGATAAATATATTAGCATGTATACAAACACACACATGTGTATAGCAATAATATCATTATTGGTGACGTTCTGGCGGCTATATTGGATATTCGACGGGTAATAAAGTTTCCAATTATTATTATGATTTTCTTCTTGAATCAGTCAAGCTCGTAGAAAAGCAATCTCGTGTAAAAAGGCGATTCAAGCTGTCAAATAGTCGCCAATAGGAGGCTACTCTATGTATCATGGCGGCCATATTGGATTTATGCAAATTAAGGGCCTTCCACCTCCTGTAGAAGTGGGCACCCCTTCTGAGATCATTCCGTATGCCCAAATGAGCCTCGCTGCAAAATATGGTGGTTTATTCCAGTCAGTCACGATCTTGACCTTAAGCCACCGGACTATATTGGGATGATCATTGGATAAAATAGTTACATGATATACACTTGACAGTGTATGCCAACTATTGCCACGTATATTGTATTTTCGGGGGCTTCGTCGCCTCGAGCACGATATCTTGCCAATATTTGGCAAGTATTGTCTCGTGTCATCATGTGACTTTAACATATCACGTAGAATGGTGACCATTTTATAGATTTCCGTTTTTCATATCCGCTGCAAAAGAGAAAAATTTCTGTGGAGCGATCTATTGAATTTTGACAAGCCCCAAAGTAGAACACTAATTAAATGGACGGACTTCAGTTTTGACACCAGCAAAGTTAGTATTGCGGAATGAGTAGTCCTACCTACCTTAAGAGAAACGTTCTGTTAACCCGACCACAGATGAACTGATACCGTCTGAGTGATATGTGAGTCAGAGAGATACTCAATTCTATGCTTTTTCGTTCTGCTCTGTTAGAAGAGCTCTACATAAAAATTGACCCAAGTTCAGTGACCTGGCAAAGTCATGAACTGCCGCGTTATTTGAATGCTTCTAAAAATATAACTTGTCCATCTGGATAACAAAGAAAATCTTCCTATATATTTTACATTGTAATTTGTAGTATATTTCACCAGAAATTTGCTTCGTAGATTTGATTATGAAGGTGATATTTTTCATGCTTCAAACTACACATTTTGCAGGACAAGAAGCCAAATTTGGGGCTGTATTTGTGTTATACATTCTGAGGAAGATTGGGGCGAGTAAACCCAGGGTTTTACTGTGTTCTAGTGAGAGACCTGGAATTGAGATTTTTCACTTGGTGTTGGAAAGTGGACCCTACCCGTTGAACATTTTGTTCGAATAATAACTCATGGGCGTCGCTAGGATTTTTCAAAGGGGGGTCGATTATCATAGCAATTTAGGCGAGGGGTCCAGGGGCCGCCTAGGCCCCCGAAGCTCCGGGGTCCTAGGTCGCCGGAGATGCGTTCTAAGCGTTTCCCCGGAATTAAATCCGAACATAATGTATGCAGATTTAGGGTTATATTATACAGCTCTGGGACCTTAGATGGCCTGAGATGCATTCTGAGCGATTTCCAACAATTAAACTAACACGTCATTTGTCAAATATCAGTATTATATTTTATTCTCTTGTCATCTTGAAAACACAATAATAATGCTTTGGGCCGATATACCTCGTAGGCTAATCCAGTGGCGTCGGAACGTAATGGAAAGTGGGGGACCACTATCACAGCCCAACAGGCGGGGGCCCAGGGGCCGCCTAGGCCTCGGAAGCTCCGGGGTCCTAGATTGCCGGAGATGCGTTCTGAACGTTTTTCCGGAAATAAAACTGATCATACTGCATGCACATTTATGATTCTATTTTCACGATTTGTTTTTTCGCAATTATAAGCATGCATCGATATTGAAAACATCGCACCTCATGCCTTCATCCATTTGACGTTCTAGTTATATTTAAAACATACAAAACGATGACTTATAGTTCATTCACACAAAGATAAAACAAGGAAATCCTCACAGCCCAACAGGCGAGGGTCCACGAGCCGTTTAGGCCCCGGAAGCTCCGAAGTTCCAGATCTCCAGAGACGCGTTCTAAGAGTTTCCCAGAAATAAATTCGAACGTAATGTATGCAGATTTATGGTTCTATTTTCACGTATGTTTCGCATTTATAAACACTCATCGATATTGAAAAAATCATACTTCATGCCTGAATCCATTTGACTGTTTAGTTGTATTGATCACATAAAAAAAACACATAAAAAAACGATGACCTTTACATCATGGAACATTAGAACCAATATGATAGCGATTCATTTACACAAAGCTAAAATTAGCGATCCTCACAGCCTGACAGGCGAGGGTCCAGGGGCCGCCTATGCCCTGGAAGCTCCGGGGTCTCCGGTTGCCGGAGATGCGTTTTACCCGTTTTTCGGGTATGTATATAGATTTATGGTTCTATTTTCACATTTGTTTCGCATAAACCCGCATCGATATTGAAGAATATGCTGGACTCCATTTGACTTCCTGGTTTAACACAAACAAAACGGGCCTATAACACACCACTACACGTCCTGGCACTCTATCTGTAATTTTTACAGATAATGTTGGGACATGGTCAGTTAGGGATGCTGAAAAGTGGGTGGCCAAAGATATTCGGGCCCCCCTAAATCAAAAGTGGGGGGGGGGCTTGCCCCTCCGCTTTCGACGCCACTGTAACCATGTTAATAGTTAAAATGATTAAAACTAAACATCATCATATCACTTTCCGATCCATATGTCATTTCATGACTGTGAACATTAAACTTTTGCTGAAAATATCACAATAATATTGTGTAGAATATCAAACTGTATCATGGACTATATCTCGTGGCCATGGTGAAATACTGACTAGAAAAATGAAACTAATATCACCCATTAAAACGTGGCCATGGTAAAATACTGACTAGGTGAACTGAAAAGCTTTCCAATGTTTTGTTAAAATGTCATAAAACAAGAACTTCTATAGTTGTTACACATATGTGTGGTAATAGTTCTGTGGGTTATTGTTTTATTTGGGGTATATGAGAAGTCAAAACTTATACCACCAGAAAACGAGAGGCAGAACTTTTGAAAACGTCATCGCTTGCCTCCCGTTGTTTTTGGAACGTCAAAAGACTAAGTAACCATAAGCTACGTGTTGAGACCGGTAGACATTGCAAGCCAAAAATACCCCATGAACAAATAATTTGTACTCATTGTTCTACAGGTGCTGTTGAAAATGAAATCCATTTCCTCTTGCATTGCCCACACTATGCCGAATTGCGTCAAAAGCTTTTTACCGATATCAAAAGAAATTTTCCACATTTTGAAACTATGTTATCTGATGAAAAATACCATACAATAATGACAAATAATTTTCCGTCTTTATGCGGAACTCTCTGTGGTTATGTTTATCATTGCATGCAGTTGTACGAACTTAAAACATTATACATATTCAACTGAATCTGTCTATTATTTATATGTTATATATATATGTTATATCTTTGCACTGCCTTGTATGGGTGTATGCAATAAAGAATTGAATTGAATTGAATTGACGTTATAGTGCTCATTCATCCGACGTAGCATGACGTCACATTTAAATAAAACTTGAATGAAGGAGACCACTATAACGTCATAACGTTCTACAAACCAAGAGAGACAAGCGATGCAAGTTTTCAAGACGGATTTATAACAGGATAACTTAAATATTGTTATTAGTACAATTTTGCAAAATATATTTGCCCCAAATTCCGTATGCCCAAATGAGCCTCGCTGCAAAATATGGTGGTTTATTCCAGTCAGTCACGATCTTGACCTTAAGCCACCGGACTATATTCGGACGATCATTGGATAAAACAGTTACATGATATACACTTGACAGTGTATGCCAACTATTGGCACGTATATTGTATTTTCGGGGGCTTCGCCGCCTCGAGCACGATATCTTGCCAATATTTGGCAAGTATTGTCTCGTGTCATCATGTGACTTTAACATATCACGTAGAATGGTGACCATTTTGTAGATTTCCGTTTTTCATATCCGCTGCAAAAGAGAAACATTTCTGTGGAGCGATCTATTGAATTTTGACAAGCCCCAAAGTAGAACACTAATTAAATGGACGGACTTCAGTTTTGACACCAGCAAAGTTAGTATTGCGGAATGAGTAGTCCTACCTACCTTAAGAGAAACGTTCTGTTAACCCGACCACAGATGAACTGATACCGTCTGAGTGATATGTGAGTCAGAGAGATACTCAATTCTATGCTTTTTCGTTCTGCTCTGTTAGAAGAGCTCTACATAAAAATTGACCCAAGTTCAGTGACCCGGCAAAGTCATGAACTGCCACGTTATTTGAATGCTTCTAAAAATATAACTTGTCCATCTGGATAACAAAGAAAATCTTCCTATATATTTTACATTGTAATTTGTAGTATATTTCACCAGAAATTTGCTTCGTAGATTTGATTATGAAGGTGATATTTTTCATGCTTCAAACTACACATTTTGCAGGACAAGAAGCCAAATTTGGGGCTGTATTTGTGTTATACATTCTGAGGAAGATTGGGGCGAGTAAACCCAGGGTTTTACTGTGTTCTAGTGAGAGACCTGGAATTGAGATTTTTCACTTGGTGTTGGAAAGTGGACCCTGCCCGTTGAACATTTTGTTCGAATAATAACTCATGGGCGTCGCTAGGACTTTTCAAAGGGGGATCGATTATCATAGCAATTTAGGTGAGGGTCCAGGGGCCGCCTAGGCCCCGGCAGCTCCGGGGTCCTAGGTCGCCGGAGATGCGTTCTAAGCGTTTCCCCGGAATTAAATCTGAACATAATGTATGCAGATTTAGGGTTATATTATACAGCTCTGGGACCTTAGATGGCCTGAGATGCATTCTGAGCGATTTCCAACAATTAAACTAACACGTCATTTGTCAAATATCAGTATTATATTTTATTCTCTTGTCATCTTGAAAACACAATAATAATGCTTTGGGCCGATATACCTCGTAGGCTAATCCAGTGGCGTCGGAACGTAGTTGAAAGTGGGGGACCACTATCACAGCCCAACAGGCGGGGGCCCAGGGGCCGCCTAGGCCCCGGAAGCTCCGGGGTCCTAGATTGCCGGAGATGCGTTCTGAACGTTTTTCCGGAAATAAAACTGATCATACTGCATGCACATTTATGATTCTATTTTCACGATTGTTTTTCGCAATTATAAGCATGCATCGATATTGAAAACATCGCACCTCATGCCTTCATCCATTTGACGTTCTAGTTATATTTAAAACATACAAAACGATGACTTATAGTTCATTCACACAAAGATAAAACAAGGAAATCCTCACAGCCCAACAGGCGAGGGTCCACGAGCCGTTTAGGCCCCGGAAGCTCCGAAGTTCCAGATCTCCAGAGACGCGTTCTAAGAGTTTCCCAGAAATAAATTCGAACGTAATGTATGCAGATTTATGGTTCTATTTTCACGTATGTTTCGCATTTATAAACACTCATCATGGAACATTAGAACCAATATGATAGCGATTCATTTACACAAAGCTAATATTAGCGATCCTCACAGCCTGACAGGCGAGGGTCCAGGGGCCGCCTAGGCCCTGGAAGCTCCGGGGTCTCCGGTTGCCGGAGATGCGTTTTACCCGTTTTCCTGGAAACAAATCTAAACACAATGTATATAGATTTATGGTTCTATTTTCACATTTGTTTCGCAAAAACCCGCATCGATATTGAAGAATATGCCGGACTCCATTTGACTTCCTGGTTTGACACAAACATAACAGGCCTATAACACACCACTGCACGTCCTGGCACTCTATCTGTAATTTTTATGTTGGGACATGGTCAGTTAGGGATGCTGAAAAGTGGGTGGCCAAAGATATTCGGGCCCCCCTAAATCAAAAGTGTGAGGGGGGGGGGGGGGCTTGCCCCTCCGCTTTCCACGCCACTGTAACCATGTTAATAGTTAAAATGATTAAAACTAAACATCATCATATCACTTTCCGATCCATATGTCATTTCATGACTGTGAACATTAAACTTTTGCTGAAAATGATAATATTGGAGATTATATGTCATAGATATTAATATCCCGAGATGGGAGTCTCTAACGACAAAAGGCGAAACACGACGTCATGATCCCTGTGGCGTCACGCCGAGGTTAGGCAGCGAACCATTTCTTAACATTTGAATGCTGTATTATTTTATGCACGGACATTTACATGCGATGATTTGTGTTTGCAAATGCCTCTTTAACTCCGAGACAATAACATCTTCAAAATTGTTTGGATATTTTGTATTTTGAAAGCCACAATACTAATTATTTTCCCGGTTTTAAAGTATTACCCAGTGCCTAACCTTGACCTGACGTCTGTGGGCATTAGCGTCCTTTTGCGCCTATCATGGCCACCAGGATGTGGGTACGCCTTCTCGGAGGGTTCTCTGCTGGAAATGGAGTTCACCAAGGAGGATTTCTGTCTCCTCTGTTCTTTAATGTCTACATGTAGATACATGAACTCGATCATCAAAATATCTCGGCCCAATTTAGGATGTAATGTAGCCGGAGTCTTCTTTAACCACCTATTATACGCTGACGACTTATGCATGAGTAGTCCTCTGCCAACGGCCTTTAAATCCACTTGATATATGTGATATTTTTGCGACTGACAATAATATTGCCTCATCACGAAGAAATGCTTGTGCATGTGTACATGTTTTCGTCCAATAAAGTCCAATGACCTGAGAGCACACTCTGCTAAACTGTCTGGCTCACAGCTGAATTACGTTGACAACGCCAAATATCTTGATCATTTTATCTCCAGCGATCTCACTCACAGTTATGATATGTCTGTGCAAACTAGAACATTATGCTTTCGTGCCAACATTTTGGCTCGAAAGTTCTATATGTGTTCTCAAGACGCGAAGGATCAACTTTTCTCGTCGTACTGTACCAGTATCTATTGCAGCCACCTGTGGTCTTCGTACTCGTGATGTAGCTGGATAAACTGCGTGTCACATACAACAACGTATTTCGCTGGTTAATGCACTCCCCGCCCAAATGTAGTGCTACTTACATGTTTGGGATTAACTCTGTACCTAGCTTTAATGAGGTTATTCGACGCCAGATTAATTCTTTACGGAACAGACTTATGTCGACAGACGTTTTCTTACTTACAACTTTGCGGCTTTCCGATTTGTCTCAGACTTCGCGTTTAATTGTCATTGGTCTCGCCAAATCTATGTAACGCGCTATTAATTTGTCTTTTGGCTGCAATCTTATTATTTATTTGTTCATTCTATGGACCATCTGTGTCTGAAATAAATAAGTATTATGATTCTATTGAAGTGTTCTATCTCGGGGCTGTCCTATTGTATTGATGTTTAACATTCACATAATGAAACTTCTTGCCATACCGTGAGAGGTATCGATCGGTCACACCGTCCTACATCTATCAGCATACCACAGCAAGGTGACAAGTCACGTGATCGGTCAGGTCGGTTAGACGTTGACATGGAAAGATCCGGGTGTAAGGATTTTAAACCCTAGTAAATTTCCAATGGAAATGCTACGATTTAGGTTGCGGGATAATAAATACGATCATTATGGAGGATGGTCTCTCATAGAATCCTCTCAAGCAAGGAGCCTATTCGATATTGAAATGCAACTCTATGCCATGATCAGCCACTTAGTATCACACATCCGGACTCATAATCACATTTTCCCACACCTTACCTAAGACAGGTTTTGACAGTTTGAACTGTGGTGCATTTTCAAATATCGCTCGTTTTAGTTTCCACCTCGTGCGATAAATCGCCTTAAGTACAGGATAAACTGTTCAGCAGAAACATCACTGATCAGTTTAAGACAACCCGTTCGAACCTTTAAACATGTGAACAGACAAACCCAAACTTTCTGATCGCTTGAAGCTTCTTTCATGAACAATGGCTCTAGGTAGTCAAGTCTGACATATGTGATTGGAGCTGATTCGGTAACTCTTTGTCAAGGTATTGGAGGCACTACCTGTAGGCATTTTGAATGGGCCTTCTTCGTGTCGATGACATAAGGCATAAGCTTTAAGAATTCTTTTGATGGCTGCTCTACCATGATGTAAGCAGTAGTCTTAACGGATCTGAGGCAAAGTTTGAGACTCACTAGAATGTTTGAAGTGTCTTTCTTTGAGAGAAGTACCTAGCTGCTTGAGAAATTTCCGCCTTGCCAAGTTTTCCATGAAATCTAAGCAACCCTTTATCGTTCAGCTGCAGACCCAGTTGTGTTTGAACGATTGTTTCTCTCTAATGGCAGTTATCACATCTGATAAGTTTCTTTCCTGTACTGGGCAATCCAAGAGAAATTCAAATTTGGTTCTTTAACAGAGAGTGAACCCATATCCGCGCTCTGTTTCTAAGTTTTCCGATTAATCTTAGGGCTCACGCCGTTACTCTCAGAAGTTTTTCTCGTCTCGTCATTCATTTCCAAGGAAGCGCGTCATGATCAATCGGAACCACCTGAAGTGGTGCCCCCAGCTGTTGTCGTTGCTTCATCATGATTTTATGTTTCACTTCTGATCCAAGCCGTGGCATCCCATGTTTCCTGGTTCATTTCCGAAGCATTCCATGTCGGCAAGGGATGTGACCAGCCACCAACACTGATCTTCTTGCAGTTCCTGAACGAGTTTTCCTCTGGTTGCCAAATCAGCTGGATTGTCACTTGTAGCATCGTAACGAAAGCGAACGTCGTCATATGACTTGCTCTCTTACAATCGATTTTTCACATAGTCAGAGATGGGTACTGGGTTGTTATCCAATTCAGGACACACTGGTAGTCCGTCCACAAGATTTTGTTCGAGATTCCAAGTTTGAGTTCTTTGTGAACAAAGTCGAGGCCCTGGAATCTTATAAGAACTGCCAACAACCCTGGACTTGGCAGGCTTATTTTCTTCATTCTCCAAGTCGGTCTTGGAGAACATCAGATTCACTTAGTTTGACTCTTGTTGAGACAAGTATATAGACAGTTGCAGCGTATGCTTGCGCAGATGCATGAGAAAAGCGCAGAAGCTGATACTCGGTTTGCTGATGACGATACAGCTCACCAATTACCAATATACGAATTGTCAGAGCATTTCCATCATAGCTCTCTAGATTTGTATCTATTGCCGCTTATGCCGGTGCTAGGGGCCGTGTGGTCATGTCATTCAAGTTGCCACGTGAACAGGTACAATGAAAGCGTACCTGAGATACAAACCATATCACGAATCGTTAGATTCTTGGTATGTGCTTCAGAATAGGTTAACCAAAAGACTATACTGTGACGTCATGTGGCTCTGTCAGTATGTCGGCACCTCTTCCCACTTCCCTTATATGTGTTGTGGATGAATCTTTACCAACAAATCTAAGTGGCTGTTGCAATGGAATCAATTGCGATTACAGTCCTGTTTGTCTCCAAGCCTGCAACCCTAGTCTCAATTCAATTATTTGTAAAAACAGTTTTGCTTTCAATTTCACTGCATTAAAGAATTTCAAAGGATAAAATGATAGAGCTTGTGGTCTGTAACACTTCCAATTTGGTCGAGGCAAATGAAAGTTTCTTCGAATCGACACCAGGACTGTGAGAGAGTCCTTTGTCGAGTTTCAAGCACATCCAAGAACTGTGAACTTCTCTCGTCTTGCCTGGTCGATTTCCGGGATTAGTTCCAAAAATTCATCAGAATTTGTCACTCGATCTCGGCGATTCATGAAAGCCTTCGCAAAAACGTCTTCAGCCTCAGTATGAAAGTTGTAAGCTTTTTTAGTAGAATCAAATCTTGTGATGGCGTTATTCACGTAGATATTTTGCTTGATACTTTCTGTTTAAAGGCTTCCAGCCTTCATTTCTATCTGGAGTTTGCAGTCCGAACTGGAGAAATGCCTTCTGAATATCAGACACTATGGCAATCTTGTAACTCCGGAAACTATGTAGAAGGCCACACAAATGATTAACATGACCGGTGCCCAATACCATTGGACACTGAAATTCGCGATTCTCCTCTTCTCCTGGGACCCTCATCCTCGCTAAAACCAGGGATATCTCTATCCTAGATATAGCCCCTGGTACGCTTGGGCAATGTATCGCGATCAACAACACAGCGGCATCCTGCACATATTAACCAATCAGATCACTTAAGCTCCGCGACCATGGCGACCTGCACCGTTTCAACAACCATGAACATAAATAAATATAAAGGAAACATACATTAAAACAAAATCTATTTGAAGAAAAAATAAACCCATTCATCTACCAACAAACATCCAACAAGCCAGGCAAATGTAGGAAACACCGAAGCTTTAAAGGCGGTCCGCGATGTCAGTGTATCCGACTTCACCTTCCCACTGAAGGACTTGAATTGGGTTGAAACGCACGGATTTCTATAAAATTTCACTGGTCCATCCATTAATATTTTATTGTTATGCGTGCTTGGATTAAATATTTTACATTCGGTATCAGCGAATAGTTTAGCAGCGAAAGTAAAACCCAAACGTATTTTACCATCAGCGCAGTTTTTCTAGGTCACGTAACTGCATGGTGTGTGGGCGGAACGCGGTTTGCTATGCAAGTTGGTCAAGGGTTCGCCTTTGGCTCACAAATAGAAACATTGACGTGGTGAAGATGAGGGACCCTCGGTGGTCGAGTGGTCTAAATTGGAGCGATAACCGATAAGGCGCTTAGCTGGCGATCGCCAGCCTTACACCGTTGAACCGGCACGGGTTCGAGTCTCGCTGGTGCATGTACGAAAGTTTGCCAGTTACTTTCCGACGGGTGGTAGTTCTCTCCGGATTAGCCCACCATTCAAACTGGCTGTCATCATATGAGTGAAATGACCTTGAGTGTGAGATTAAACCAAAGTCCCTCTCCCGTCCTTTTCTCTTAACCGTTATTCGTCGGTTACCCTCTCGATAATGCTCAGATCACATTGCTCCTGCACGATCGCAATGTAGCTTTCCAGAAGTTCAGCATTTTTGTTCAGTTTCTGAACTTGAACTGGAATTTTCCGTATGCAAATCCGTAGTTTTCCAATAAGTCTGGCTCTTTTTCTTTCCAGGGCCAAGTAACCAAGTATCTACCATACTTCATACCGGATGGATTGATTGAAATTTTAGGACTCTGTCATCATCTGATTCTCGGAGAGAATCTAAAACACCAGTGGTTTCCAATTTGAGTCCTCCATATTTGGTTTGTATGGAAGCGAAGGACCGATAAAAGTTTCTCTACTCATGCTTATCCCATAAATAAGTATGAGCCTACTTAGCTATGTGACATTTTCAGACTTACAACAGATTCAACCAAGTCTGGAACCCAGCAGATAGAGACCAGAGTCCAGTTGACCTTTTTTCGAAAGAATTAATCGTTTCCAATGAACAGGTCCAGTGTAGAAGTTTCAGTCTTTGCGGCTTTACAGCTGCCACATTCGGAGGCAATCTTCGAATGTCTTCTGTGATATTTGGAGCAGCATTAGTCAACATTCTGCCATCCTTGTGTTTCGGATCAATCGTGGTAATTCGTGATTTAATTACCTGAGGTTTTTCAGTGCCAAATCTCAGAAGTGAAATATCTTCTTTTTTCTTTTCTAATATCCAAATTCAGACTTCTCACTAGTTTTCTTTTAAGTTATGCAAATCCTACGACTTCCAGAGTTGAGTACTAGTCACGAGTTTGCATCAACAATTTCTCATTTGAAGCCATCATGGCTTCTTCGGTAATATTGGATGGATGTTGATTGCGTTGAGGCGCGTTTCTCGCAGTGTCGTAGCAAAATGCGGACAGTTTCGTAACCGAAATGACCCACTGAATTTTCCCGTTGTACCGTAGTTCTAAATAACAGACCTCTTTCAATTTTTTGCAAAAAGATAAAAAGGCTTGATGGATAATAAATTCGTTACTCAGGTTTCCCTCTGAGTGTATGGAACGTTACGACGCCTCAGAGTGTACGAGTTTTATTGAGGGTCGTAATTTCCCATATACCGGCGGAAAACCCGAATAACTAGTAATATTACAGACTGCCTACAACATTTATTAGTCGGGTGCAAGTTCTTTTGGCGTACCAAATTAACACGAACATGATATTTATAGACATATACATTTATTCATAAAGGACTGTAGAGAGGCTTATCAGACAAACTCATCAAACAGTTGGCACAACGTTTTGAAAATATTGAATTATTCACATATATAAAGATTACGGTATATCATATATAGGCCAAGAATCGCGATAATTTTTGTTTATATCCTGATGTGGTTTTACGGTAATTGTTATGTCCACAGTTGAATGTGATGGAGCATCACGTGGAGTTTCCGATCCAGAACAATATCAATTCATACTTATGAGCTGTAATAAATAATGGTATCATACCAGTATATGTAGCTATAGTTTTAATGGGAAGCGATATGCATATCGTAGTCCAAACTGTCAAAACACTAACAAAACACTATTTCAGTCTATTTGTTTAACTATTGTATGAATATTCAACTATTCTTGCCAGCAAATTCAAGCCATTGCTATAAAATGTGTCAGTGTAAAGGTGGAGGGCGAAACTATGTAAAGATATACATGTATAGGCCAGTTGTTTGACTTTATTCGGATTATGAACATGGCGGCGACGATGCACAGCGCATGTGCCACCGCGTGAGATACGGTTCGTTCTAATGATTGATACTACTGATAACTGGTGTAAATATGATAATACGGATCAACAATTTCTACTATTCCAGGAAAAGACCAATACGCTTACATTTATGATAGTTTTGATAACTTCATATCGGAAAATATACCAATTATCATCCAATCAAAGGGTTACATTCTGGGCTACAGAGATAATGAAGCGCCCGGATTGACGAAACGAAGCTTATGCAGCCAAGCACGTTTCGTTGCACCGCCCGCTGGCCATACAGCAGTGTCCAAGGATTCACCTAAATTAAAGTGCAAATGCCCCATATATAATATACTCCACCACATACATTTCGCGTTTAACAGGTAGGTATGATTTATGCGAAGAAAATAAATATTCGGATTTTAAGTACATTACACCAATTCTATGAAAAGTAAATTCTTAAATAAAGTTCCATAACATCATTTGTGTCTATTTTCTTTTTATCCAAATCAATATCCACATACATACACGACAGTGATATTAAATCCAAACATCCAGAAAGAGGCAAAAAATAGCAAAGTCTTGTCTGATATTAAACGTACATTAGAATGATATAACAATGATAGTGAATCATCTACTTTCTTTCAAAAGTTTTGTACAACGGTTTATATTGGCTGACGTTCTTAACCTTGCCTTGAATATCCAACTGGGTGACGGTTTAAATATACGTATGGTATCCACCTCCATCTCTGACACGATCAGGTACCTTTCGCTGGATGTGTATTATCTATGTTACATAACAGGATTTCTTTTGAAAATTTGAACCAATCATCTGTTTAAAAAATCAGTGTTTTCCCCTTATAACCCCGCATATATTTCAACCGGGAAAGTGGAGTTTGGATACATGTATATCATGCTCCCAACTATTAGATCTATCTTCAGTGGGACATGATTGATTTCGCATGGAAACCTGGCTCCCAGCCTGTCTGCGTTTACTCAGCCAGTATCGTGCGTCAGGGCGCTGTAATGTGCGATAGTTTCGAAGGGTTCTGCTTGTGTCTTTGCAATACATGTGAAGTTGCAGCTGCAACGATTTATTGTCTTTCTGTTGTAGGAGTAGGCTCCCCTTGGCCATGTACACCATGCATTGACTGCAATACATTTTGACTGAATTGAATATTCCATTTGCCATTTCCCAATGACCGTTAGGCACAAGCACACACAGAGTGGGGCGGGGGGGGAGGGGTGCTGACTGAAAGAGTAAGCTTCATCTGGCATGTATAACCTAGGCTCTTATGGGAAACAACCAAGATAATTAGCAGCTGCTGGAAAGAAATATTAAGTATGTGTTCCGAAAACACCAGATTTGGTGCAGGGCATCCCTTTTGCCCATTAATTTCCATAACAGCCTAAGCTATACAGGTCCGGTGCGGTCTGCACCACGTCACCTCTGCGCCACCCGACATCTGCAACACTCCACCTCTGTGCCACCCCACATCTGCATCACTCCACCTCTGCGCCACCCCACCTCGTGTGCGCTGTTACGTAACCATCTGGGAACTGGCAAACGGAATATTGACAAAATAATTTACTAATCCGTTCAGACTGATTATTTTTCTTCGCCTGCCATATTATTTCCATGAGCAAATACTTGCCTCTATAACCACAGGATCCAGATTTGTTGTCATTTCGCCATGATGATATTACTAAATAATTCTATCCATAACGCCATATTATAGCCATATGTAATTGGATAAGTATATGTACACCATAACAAATTTACAAATTAAATAATCACAAATACAAAGTAACATCAAAGTATGAAAATATAGACCAATTTCAGCAGCTAGAAATGCCATAATCTCTGATCTGGAGGCCCGTAATAATACAACTTCCGTTACTGAAATACCACCATGAAATTGTTGGATCCCCAAAATCTATGGTACCTGAATTTGGGGAATCGGCTTAACGCCCTTTCGAATTGGCTGAGATTCCCGTTCACATGACAAATATGGCGCGTAAATATGCCATATATGATATAAAACAGGGATGAGACTAGTAAATATTGGTAAATAGTAAATACGTGACAGTGGTTTCCCAAGAACTTCCACTGGCATTTCGACCCGAACAATTTGCCCACGCCGCCGATGTAATAGGCCAAATTTCTCCCCGAAAAATCATCAGTCCCCTCGCCATGTGATTTCCATTTAGCAAGTTGGCGACAGTTGGGCTTTCGATACAGTTCATGGCGTGTCCATCATATTTTAAAGCCAAGAGTGTCATCTGATCCATTTACATCTGTAGCTCTCTGTCCCAAATGGCAGACGCATGAACAGAAACAGTCCACCCGAGGTCGTATTGATAGTTGTCAGCCCAGTTGGGACAATCGCGATTCAAATGGACACATTATTCAACAGATCAACATGAATGCATGGATATTCATCGACCACAATCTTTACAATATCAATATCCGTAATGTCCATACGGATACTTATATGGAATATAGAATGAATATTAAATAATGAATATTTCCCCTTACTAGTGTATACACATAATAGATGAGTTTATAAGCAACAGGGCGGACAATATAAAGTTGAAACAGTACCATAATACAATACCCAGTCTGAGATAAAATATACATCACTGGATTCCATCATAAGCGAGGTAAAAGATCGGGGCACAATCTTTTTTTCTTCACAATCTCAAGGGCGACTCCGATATACCAATTTTTCGACTGTAAACTGACACTTAACTCCATCAGGATAAGGGCGAACGCGCAATACCGATATCATTATGTAGATAAAATTCCATTGATTCCGCCATGAAACTTACTTTCATCTATGGTTTCCTTATCCGAATATAACTTTCGTCCTAATGGTAACAGACGTTCTTTCAATCTCGTTCTTTCACTCGTCCTTTCCACGAAACATGATGTGATCACCTCAGCGTGGTTCACGAGCATCAATCGACCCTCGCGAAACATACAATCACTGAAGCATACTTTCGCTGCTCTTCCAGGCATCATGCTACTCAGAAAAATTTCGAACATATTTCTGCGCTATTTTGGCGTATCCAATAGGAACTGGACAATCTTCCGGAATCCGAATTACTGTGGTTTCACAAAAGTCGGTTGAACAACGTCACGGCAGATAGAATCAGTCCGTTCAATTGAAGCATAGTCGCGGAACGACTGCTAGTCCATACAGTTATGTCTATATCCTTATCAAGAACACTGTACTTTCGAGGAGAGGTAGGCGGTTTTTCCCGTTCATGTCTCATCATATCTCCGCCTACAAAAACAGAAGACAAGTATTATTTGACGACAATACCGATAAGAAAAGACCAGTAAATAGTATCAATGGTTCTGGAATTTCTTGGCGTATTGGAGTCAGATCTGACATGCAGTAATCATCCGTCGTTCACAAGAAAATTCCCGCGTCAATAAACGAAATAAATATATTCCAAATATGCACAAAATGAAAAAATTAGAGGAATACAAGATAGTTTCCTCAATAGCGCTCAATAGTTTCCAATGATGATAGCAAGATATCATGATGAGGCATATCAAAAATTGAGTAACGAAATTTTCTATTTATTCAAGGTTAGACAAGGCCCCGCAGGGTTACATCAAAAATGTATGCACCTGACTGCTCTGTACTTGGAATTACTAATATCATGGAAGACTTGTACAACAGCGGCAATGGATGTATCGGAAATACCAGTTCTGGATACTGATTGCTTAGCTGTGCCAGAAATATGTGAAACAGGTAAGAAGTGAACATCAAGGCCGTTTACTGGCTATATAGTATTGTGTCAATCTCACGTTCGGCTATTTCCGTATTGGCTATTCACATAGAACGCACAAAAAGCCCCCCTTGGGAAGCGTATGGCGATCACGTAGTGAGCCGGTTACGAAATAGTGCCTTTTGATAATCGAGCTATATCGGTCGCATTTTATTGTGAAATGAAGTTCATTTTAATCATAAGAACATAACACATTTAAACTATACAAAAGTATTTCTATGTTTAGTTGACTAATAGTAGTTGGTGCCGTGGGTCGGCATGGTCAACCTCACAGGTTGCAGCCATGTTGGAGAGAAGTACCGCCGAAAATTAATTGTGCGCATGTGCGAACGTGGTCCCGTTTCCGCTCCCAGAAATCGACCAGGCCAGAGGTCACTTTCGCAGCTAGTGAGTTCTGGGGCGAGAGTGATATTGTACAAGCCCCCTACCCATTTCGTTAGACACTGTTGTCTAGTCAAGTGTACACACAAACAATTGAATTGATGGATATGAGGGGCCAGTCGCGTTTCCTGGGTGGATTCTCCTAAAAAATGATGAGTACATTTCATCACATGAATAATAGCCGCATTCGAATCCGACGAGTGCAATAATTGAGCGCAGATATTAGTCCACCGATTGTCCCGGAGAGAATGCAAATCATTTTGTCCGTGACCCTTCAAAGCAATCAAGCATTTAGAGTGTTGGTTCTGTGTCTTGCTTAAAGAACTTTGACAGAAACTGGCTTAATTTTCTTCCTATTTTCTAATTAGAAAAAAAAATCTTAGACTACTTTAAGACTGGAAGATATCCCAAAATACAGTGTTATCTCAACATAAAAGACAGATTCCGAGTGTTTATTTTAGGCACATGAAAGTTACTTGCGGTCAAGGAACGGCACCTTAAATAGAAATGGAAAAAAGCAAACCCATAAGGGGGGCAAATGTGCTATTCCATGTATTCATATTTAAGCATTTCCGATGGTAACTCTATGATTTGACAGAGACAACGTTGCCAGTTGTAATCTGCTAGTGTTGTAGAAAACTATGCCTGTTGAATCAGGCAATTGGTAATGCTACACTTTGGAAATTTAATCAGGGGTGACTCGATATTGTTAACATACCAACCCATCGGATGTGGATGAAGGCGTGACTATGTTTAGTGCTAAGATACTAGCGTCGAGACCAAAAATTCCCAAGTCATCTGTTGTCCAGGTATCTGTCCATATCGTCAATGTTGGCAAAGAGGAAGGGAAACAATCCGACCGATCGGGGGCGGGGGGGGGTCAGTAACCTGTGCCCTAATTTAACTATTCATAATGCTGTTTTAATAAAAACTTATTCAGTTCCCGACAAAAAATGTCATTTGTTTCCTCTAAGTTTGCCGAGATTTGGGGCATTCGTATAGACACACTTTCCTGGCCTAATTTCTCCAATCGTGCATTCCATGCCATTATGTTTCAACTTATTCCTGTGCACTTCGACCGACTTCCACGTGCTCTTGGAACCGGTCTCTGCGAGCGCTGTTGTAGACATGGGAATGTATCAGCGTACTCCAAAATAGGTTGAAGGCCAATCAAATTGCATTAATTTTTGAGACAGGCCCGCTTCTCCCCATCGTAACAAGTTCGGGTATCGGTAATTCCTAAATCCTCGCACATGGTTTACCTGGACCTTTTTGGTGATTCGGATGAGTTCTCGAGTCATTGCGTTTATTACACAATCTCGTTACATTTCATCCCGCCACAGTTGTACAGAATCAGCACGTCGGTATCCGAAGCCTGCGGTTTTCGCCTTGAACCTTTTATTTGAGTCTGACATCTGAGGTACCGGTAGTCTAGCCAGCGATGAATTTCAAACTCAAAACTCACAACGGATTGGTGTAATGAGCTGACTAAGCGCGCTTACTGATTGGTTCGATTTAGGGGAAACCTCTCGAGCTATTTATATCCATAACTGCTATGGGCAACTAACCAAGCCAGTGCATCGATCCAATGGTATCAATTGATACACTGGCTCGCGAGGATGGCTTGCCCCCCCCACTCTCTGGTACCCCCACCACCAATTGTACTGTTCCGCTGTTTAGCGAATGGAATGCTCCCTGGATGAATCCACTTACTGGAAGCCACAGGACCCCAAGTATACAATTGGTACCAGTCGTTGGTTAAATCCAAGGCGTTTTGCACTGAGACGGCTCGGCGAATTCGACAAGATGTCACACCCTCTCTGTAACTGGACCCAGTCAGGTTGAGCGGTACGTCTTTCTGCTTCGGTTTCTCATAGGGATATGTGTTCTGGAAGGCGGCAGCTCGCACCATGGACGGAGAGATAGTGTGGATGCACGCTACGACGTCATCGCCGCCCTGCAATGTGGTAATTTGTGATTTAATTATTCAATTCATTCAGTATCCATGTGGAATTTGGATGAATAATATAGAGTAACACCATGTAGTACTATTGTCTCACCAGTTCTACCTCATATGGAGTTTCTTTTTTTCATGAAGTTGCCTGGATTCCTCAATAATAACGACGTTGAATTCAGACGAAAACGTTTTTCGAAAATGTATTCAGGTATTTTCAATTTACATAACTCGAGGGTCAATATGTCGCTGACATACACCGCTGAATAAACCTATATGAAAACAATTGTTGATTTCAATCGTCAGACCCGACTTTATATACTAGTATATATGTAACGCAATCTAGTTTCTTGCAACAGAGAACAGTCAAGAGATGGGTCAACAGTTTGTAGCGATGCTGACAAGGCAGCATAACTTTCCTATCCTCAAGTCCTTAATATAACCGAACAGAGTTCTCTTGCCACGATTTGATCGCGACTGTGAAAATATTGTACTACGCGATGCTCACACGGCCCCTAGTGACGGGTTTAGCGAAATCAGAAACAAGTTACGAAATATTACACAAATTAAAAGCACTGGCACATATAGTCGTCCCCCTACACCTTTCTGACCCCCCTCCCCTCCCCCCTCCCAATGTGTACAGTTACATGGAAAAGCACCATTTCTAAAATTTCATCACTACCAATACCCAGTGGCACGCATGGCTCCACTGCTCCTTTCATACTACTACACAGTGGCACCAACGACCTCAGACATGGCTCCGTTTATAGTACAAAAGAGGGCAGTTCTCTACCCACTTTTATGACTGCATAGTACAAAGCTGCAGAGAAGGAATATTGGCTACTGAGCATAAAATGAGTCATTCCCAAGAAAGAAGGTTACGGCATGGACGTCATCCCCGGGCTTTGTCTCACTCTCGGACTAGCTGCGAGCCTGTGGTTTAACCTAAAACGCCTGGGAAGATCGCATACACACTGCTATTTCGCAGTGGGGAAAAGGTTTGATTAAATTTATTTAACCGATGGAAGACTCTCCAATGTATTTGCCGGCCATTATTTATATATTTTGATATTTATTTTTAAGCAAAATCATTTGCGCAAACGTCCATATGCCGACAGGTGAACAATGCCGCTTAAAACGTCTAGTTTAAATATGTAAGAATTGCCTCCCCTGATTCTGGCGGTCATTTCTGAACATGCCGCGTGTTTAAGTGCATTTGTCCATGCAACTGGGTAGTTATATGATCTTAGAAATGGTGCCCTCAGACTGGAGAGGGACGGGTAATGTACTTGATACTCGGAAATAACGTCCTGGAAATAACCTGACGTCATATGTAATGTCTACATAGCTTTACTGTTTCATACCAAACACTGTAGCTTTACCTGCCCTTCTGTATTATGATAACTCACCATTTTCTTGTCCGAGGAGAACCCGATGCCGACCCAGCCTTTTGTTTTAGCGCTCAATTCTATTTCTATGATGGCACGGTCCTCAACCGTTGTGTACGTCAATATGTAGACGCAGTCAGTATGGCCACAGCCTGTTTCCCCAAACCTGTTGGAATGCCAATATAGATGGAGAATGGGCGTTAAGGTAGATACTGACCCCTCTCTTCCCACCCAGAACTTTTCTTCAAATATTTAGTATGAACTGACACTGTTAACCATATAAAATTCGAGTGTTACCAAGTCATCGATTATAATTACAGCTCCGATCATAAAAAATGGTAATGGAATTAGATTTTGCTTGGATAAAATTGACGAAAAAAATCTGTAGGTAATGTGTCAATTTGTATATTCTATCTAAATACGAATTAAAATGGGGTCATTGGGATTTTTTTTCATTATAATTATTAAAATATGGATTTTTCCATTAATTATTGTCGGATTGCGGTGGCTACTATGACAACAAGTATAGTCGTATACGAATATTTCTTGGCGGTGCCGTTAATACCGATTTACTGAGAGTACACTAAAGGTTGAAAGTTTCATGAGAAAGTCAAGTTTTCTCCGTATATAGTGTAGTATGGACGGATCAATCTTAGCAACGGATGAACTCACCTTACGCAACTTTTTTCCATACCACATTTTGTTAGGTCTATGTGGAAACCTGTGGAAAACAAAGTGAAAATTGGCATAAGACTCCATGATTATGGTGTTAATTATGTGCCGTCGGGATCTGGTTCAAACAAGTCCTTCGAATTCTATTCATTGCGTGATGAATAGGAGCAACGCTTGAACTTGAATAATATGGAAACTTTTATCCGCAGAAGAATTTTGTTTACTTTAGTTTGCTCGGGTTCCAATGAGTTTTATAGAAACAACAGTGCATTACGGGATAGGTTCAGATTTAAAGCATTTGATTGGTCAATTCCAATTTTTCAAAACAAATTCCAGAATATCCTTGATACGTTGTGAAAGTTGGAAGTTTCTGTAAAGTTTCATTCAACTGCCACTGAAAGATTTCCATGGACTAAAATTTATTATTATTATTATTTTATTTTATTTATTTATTTATTTATTTTTTTATTATTTTTTTTCAAAAAAGTGGGCAACGTAGACTGCATTGGGATTGTGAATGTAACAGCTTTGCGTTAAGCCATCGGATTCCACATTCGTGCTCATTAACAAAGGGGTTTGTCTGAGCACACACAAGTCGAGCTGGTCTGTGAGCTGATAAATTATTAAAAAGTGTTATATCCCACTGGCAGAATCCGGATCCGTATTTTAGTATATATTCAGGTTGCGACCTTTGAGTCTCACCTAAATTTGTATCCAATGAAATTAAATGTCTTTGAATTGGTTTACATGACACAGCGTCCTCATTCAATCTATTTCATCAGATAACAAACCAATCGTACACAACTCCGATCTGTCGACAAACACATGACATCACAGCATTCTCCATCGCTATAGCACAATAATTAGAAAAGGTGGTCCAAAATGTCCACCTTAAAAGGTGATCCAAAATTTCCACCCTCTAAAGTGAGAGGAAAATTCCCACCATAAAACAACCGATATTATTATTATCACCAGTCTCATTTTTCTGAACATAGATTAGATGTGAAGTTAAATATCATTGCGAAATTGTCTGGGTGGAAGTTTCCACCCCATGTCATAGTTTCAGATGAAAATATTTCCGCCCTAGGGTAGAAATATCCACCCTCATTCCACCTTTTCCGATAACAGTGATATCAAAACAAAAACAAAGGCTACCTTGATCTTGAATTGATATTCTGCGCTGCGAAAACGCATTACAGATGTAAAAAAAACACACCCTCATTTCCTCAAATGGAATCGCCTAGAGAATTCCTTGATGATGGACTAATCCGATAATAGGGTAACCCGCTGTGCAAACATGCAGAACGACGAGCAAATTATTGTCAATGATTCCGGTAGTAGCAATAAATCTTGCTTAGTCTTGATTTTTCTCTTGGATGAGTTCGTACGCGATCAAGATATAGGGCAGTTAGGTTACAGGCTGAAGAATATACCCGTCTACAAAACTTATTGATCCGGCAATGCATCTCCATTAAGAGCAGACGAGAAGCAATTTAGCGACACCCTTAAAAGCGGCCCTGTCATGTCAGTTCGACTTGACATCTCCATCTGTTCTCGGCGTTATTACGCAGAGCACAAATACACGGCGAGCAAAGTACAGTTCGGCAAATAGATTTTCCGCAATATCCCTTAACAAAACCTGGCCTGGGTGATACTGAGGCCTGCCCCGCTCCCCACTAAATATTGTACTCAATCCTTAGGCTGGGGGCGAAATTTCCCACAATGCATATTTGGTTCAATTACTGTCAGATTATGAAAAAATATTTATCTTTGCTATTTTTCCCCTCATGGACTACATACTAAAAAAACTATCTGGTGTGAAACAACATAATTTTTGGCACTTTTGTGCGTCAAAAATGCAAAAACAACGAAAGTTCAACTTTTCAATCACACGCTCATGACCGCCATTTCAATTTACCCATGATCCTCTGCTCGGAGTGGTATGCAAATAGGCGGCTGAAAATGACCCCAATTTGTCACGGAGTGTTAGCTCTCGTTATTTTATTTCATTTTATTTTTATTTATTTATTTATTTATTTTTATTTTTTACGGAGAGAGTGTGAAAAATTTGGCGAGGGAACTGAAATTGGATTTTGTTTTGATAAAATTGACCTAATATCTGAAAATAATCCGCCAATATGTAAACGTTCTCTCTCAATACAAATTAAAAAAGGGGGTCAGTGGGCATACCGGATAATGGTGTTCGCTATCAACCAATCCAACATGCCTATATTCGAAGAGAGAAATATCTTGACTTTCAAGGCGATACAATTGACCTGAAGATGCCTAACTAGACAGTTACAACAACGCGTTGATCATCTATAGGTTTCCGGCATCCGTCGTATGATGACCATTTTGTTCAATAAACGTTGAAAAGGCGATGATATCAACGTTTCTAACATCTTTCAAGCGATATCATTCAAATGTTGATGAAGGGTGCACTATGGAGTTACCCAGTTCAGCTGGAAATAAACAATGAGGCCCTCCCTATTCGGTCTCTCTTGCAGGAAACAAGCCTATGTTTATGTATACTATGATTGTCTTTTTGAATTTGGTGCTAATACTGTTATATGGAATATGGAATAGGTCTTTGGATTATGGACGCGGATATTCTCTAATGGACGACGGCTGGATTATGAATGACGGACTAGACGCTTGTAATGTACCAATAGTCCAATATTCTTTCGCACAAACCTATTATAATAACCGTATTATGACGGATAGCTTGTACACCACAACGAATACCAGCCACTTCAATCGAAAAAAAATCATCTGGAACGCATTCGTGAACTCGTGACCTCTCCGAACATGCCCATATTTGAACGAATTGAGCGTCAGGCAACGTGTTGTATATTTCGTCTCTTTCTTGTTGCTTTGTAGTCAGATATTCGTATCTGTGAATGTTTTGACTCAAGAGACGCCCCCATGTTGTTTCCTCTCGGAATTCGAAGAGTTTGTCCTCCAGCTTTTTCTCCGCGTAAGCTGGGCCTTCACATAATTATACATCTAACGAGATCCAATGAAGGTTTGCGTATTGCTCAAAAAGCCGTCCGTTCATTGGTTGATATTTTAAACAGACTCTTCGGGTAATAACTGTAAAGCCCTCATCTGAGTGCAGGGCCGGGCACGGAGTATACAGACCTGCATTGAAAGATTACCATTACGTATATGTCTAATATCCTCATTTTAAAATTGCTCTGACTGGGCAGGGTTTCAAAGTTTCACTTGCAACCCTATTTGCCAGGGGTGATTTGACTGATTCTGCCACCTCTCTCACATATTATCTTTATTAGCAAGGCTAGGAAGCTGAAACATACCAGAAAGATATATTTTCAAATAGACTACAAATCTTGAAGAAAATGTGATAAGCTATCATATATAACAAAGTTTCATCTCTGCGAGCAGACCGGGGTAATCCGAGTGTACCACACGTCCACCAGAGAGTTTCACTGGGTGGGAAATGATCCCACTTAAACTGAGTGAAATTCACACAACTTGCTAACTTCAGAGGTCCGATGCAGGTAGACATTCGACCAAATTTGACAAATATCATTTGGAGACATACGACGACGACGACCAAATTTTCTTTGCCAAATTAACGAAGTTATCTTCTACTCTATCTCCGGAACGACAAAACATTGAGAGCCGACACTCCGTGACTTTGTATTTATCATATTGAAGCCATTTTGAGCCTATTTGCATAACCCCCCGAGCAGAGGATAATGGGAAAATTCAAAATGGCGGCCATGTGGGGTACCAGAAAAATGATGTTTTCGTCATTTTTTTCTTAAAAATTCCTGCTTTTCTGAGAGGAAAAGTGGGGAAAACTTATTTTATTTCACATCAAATTATTATTTACTAACTTAGCATGCAGTTTTGTGAAGAAAACACATAAATGAAAAATCTGACAGATTGCGAAATTCATCCCCCCCCCCCCCGGACAGGTCCCAAAATGCGCAGGCCAGATAGGGTTAATTAAATGTGAAAATTGAATGACCAATCGCTCGAGGGGAGACAGCTGGAACAACACGCTGACACTGTTAATATCTAATAGCTTTAATAAGAAAAACCGACCTTTTTTACATCTATTTTAGCGAGGTAGTTCTCTCTAAACGGGCAACAAGAACCGAAAAGATGTTATCCCTGAAATCGCGTCTTGTGTTAATCTAATTGAGCAAGAACTGCCTTGATCTGTCAATGTTAAAAACAAAAATGACTACGTACTATTAAAGGATTTTCTTTCTCAGTCCGGTGGTATAGCGATCGATGACTAGCTACATTGTGTCTAACATCGACGTCCATCTGAACTATTAGAATCTGAGTATGCCATATAGTAAGTGACAGTTCTCCTGGAATAAATTGGACTTCCAATTACGCCAGATTGAAATGTGTCAAATGGCATTATGGATTACCATGAAAACCACGATCAGGTAAATTGGATGGTCCAAAAACCTAACAGAAAAAAAAGTTGTCAACAATCTCGTTACTACAGCCGAGCCGCAAATATTTTTTATCCATTTCTTGTCGAATAATTGGCTTGGATTCAGTCAAAATCAATCTCACGTTCGGCTGTTACCGTATTGGCGGAACGAGCCTCTCACATAGAACGCACAAATCCCCACCGGTGGAGAGCGTATGACGATCACGCAGTGAGCCGGCTACGAAATAGTGCCTTTTATATTCGAGAGATCTGGGCGCATTTTATTGTGAAATTCAGTTAATTTCAACCAAACGAACATAATTCATTCAAATTATACAAAACTAGTTCTATGTTTAGTTGAATAATAGCAATCTATCCCCAGAACTCAGCAACTGGGCTAATTTCCGCCAATACGGAACTAGACGAATGCGAGATTGGTTCCGCCGAAAATTAATTGTGCGCATGATAAGATAAGATTCTTTATTGTACTGAGCATCCCATCTGGGACAGAGTACAAAACACATAAAAAGTAGCATAAATAAGAAAGTAAACAAACAGGTGCGACGTTTCCGTTTCCGCTCCCAGAAATCCACTAGGCCAGAGGTCAGTTATCGTAGCTAAAGTGAGTTCTGGGGCTAGATTGAGTCAAAATGTGTAATGAACATGTTCGAATGACTCTAGTGTTTAGAGTTCGTACCGGTACCCAAGCAAGATCGACTCCGGATTGTCTGGTGTTCAATCCTGCCTCTGGTCCATTCTTGCTCCCCATTCTAATCTCGCGAGATTCCCTTCAACGAGAGAGAAAGAGTCTCGTATCCATACCATTCTCAAAGAGAGCCGTGTCTACCCGCGGGAGACCAAAGCCACTCTCATGTAAACTGGTGACATTTTTGAATCTCCAATCTCAAAGCGAGGCAGCATGACATCACTCGCTCGACCGGGACTATTCTCCCGCCGGTAGACACGCAAAATGGTACATCTTCAGAAAATTTATGACCTAACCCAAAGATCACCAGATCATTATTGTTTAGCATCATCAGATAAACAAGAATAGTACGATCAGACAACATGCAGGCGAAAATACGGTATAATTGACGTAATTCTTTGTTTTCCGCGTTTCAATGGTTGATCTTCAATGCAGAATCTAGGTCAACTAAATTTATATCTGCTGCTTCAAACGAGTAGGCCATAAATAAAGTTCAACGTTCAGTTTTATTTTTTTAACAACAAAACTTGCATAATGATAGCAACAAAAGTACATGTCATAGGGCGTGTGAACAGTACTATGTAGTGAATGAAGAACAGAAATGCTGCAACTGCCTTGCCCTGATCAAGTACATGTCACACTAAGAACCCGGGATAAATTTTCCGAAGATGTACCGTCTTGCGGTAGACACGGTTCTCTTTGAGAATGGATCGGAACTGTACGAACTACTTCCTGTATTAGATAACTCGCTTTCACGGCCAAGTATACATACCGACAATAATTTGTTCGCGATTGATATGCTCCGAAACGGAAAGAGTCATTTCCCAATTATATAGCCCACGTTATGTTTAGCAATTCGCTTCTAACTCGGCGGAGTCAGCAGGTCAATGACAAGCCGGATACAGACGAAAAATCATACGCCGCCTACTCACCCCCCAAATTTTTGGGGGGTGGCTCCCATTTACGCCAACCTGTAACCATTTCGGTCATCTATACGCGGTAAGACTGACCCTGGGATCGTGTGTATCCATTTCAGACTACTTTCGGCAACTGCTAGAGGGAATTTCCAGAAATCAATGCCACGTGACTTCGTCAGCCAATCCGCTAAAGTCTACCGACGTAACCCCAACGTAACCCGCCATTTTCGAGTCATGTGATGATCTACTTGTTCAAAATTACAGATCTACCACACCTCTTGGATGGTACGAAAGTTATTCATACATATATATTTTGTAAACCCAGGCAATATCTGTTTTCGAGGTATGTATGAAAACCTGTAATTTATCAGAGTTTTCGAGTCTGTTCTTCGCCGGATGAAGGCCGAACAGAATCCGGTAAAACACCGGATATCGCTCCTCGATAATGGAGACACACGATTCGCAAGCCATCTTATGGATGGCGAAGTGTACGCAAATGCCATTTACGCGTGAGACTCTTTCTCGCAGTAGGGAGTCTCGCGCGAGACGAGAATGGTATCCATACCATAGACAGGTTGCAACCAGCATTCGTTTCGCTGTCGATACGGACTGAATTCGAATTTAAATTCTATTGGCTGATAATACCAGCAGCCTGATTGGCCATGGCCATCCCAGCTCAGGTCGCCTTTCATTGGACCAAGTTCATTCTCCAAGTTTGTGGGCGTTTATTCGGATCCGATACATTCCGCAATGCGGAGAATGCGTCTTGATCCAAACAGAATTTTGAACGGACGATGCCGGCCGTGATGTGTCTACTGTATGAATATATAGGGGAGGCAACCTGTCTGTAGTGGTAGTCATCCCCAAGGGGAGAGAACCGGATTAGGTGATTATACTTCCGTATACCTGTGTCCGCCGTTTCACTCTTCAGTGTTTTCTAAGCTGCAGCTACAGTAACCATGATAAGATATGAGAAATGACTGTCAGTGGCAAAGCATTGAGGGGGCATGGGTCCCCCAGATTACGTTGCGTTGGACAGAATCCGGTCAAGTTCAAAGGACGAGGAAAATGTAAATACTAGTGTTGTTGCTTCGACACATATCTCCTTTGAAGATATATTCCATGCAGTATACGAACACATGAAAAAAGTAACGAACGCAAACTTCAAGGGAAAGGACGCGACTGCGAGAGGGTTGAAAATTGGGGTCTTCATAAACCAAGAACTGGAACCTGTCCAGCGAGAGCGGAACGAGATTTGTAACCTCTGCTCCCGCGTAGATATCTGTGGTCTAAATAGTGTTATGTACATATGACCATGATAAACGAAAACAGGTTGTATAATACAAGAAGTATTTCACAAACTAATAGTCTCGGTAGATAGACTGGCGCAATGCGTGCCTCGCTTTGGAGTTGGCGAGATGACAGTTTAAAGACCCTTTCGATCCTTTTCCATATAAAGTGTTAGTAAACTGCGTTTTACACTCGCGCTCAGCAACTCCATAGACTCGGTAGACCCACTCTCTAAAAAAAACTTGAGTGAACTGTTCCACTCAAGTTTGAGTAAAATGTACATGTTCACTCAAACTTCAGTTACTTTTCACTCAACTTCAGTTACTTTTCACTCAACTTGAGTTAAAACCACTCAAGTTCACTCAACTTGAGTGGGATCAATTTCCACTCTAATGCTTGAGTGAATGTCCCTCAAGTTCAGTGCATTTAACTCAAGTTGAGTGAAAATCTCACTCAAGTATTGAGTGGGATCAATTTCCACTCTTACTTGAGTGAAATTTCACTCAGCCTTTTTTAGAGCAAGTACCATTCACGTGATAGAAGTTATCTGACGCTAGAAGTGTAGATGTTCCCAGCTGAAAAGAGTCATTGCTTGAAATCGAGTTATGGCCTCCTCATTGGACGATCGAAATCTAAAGTTTCTCTTGAGGCGATTGGATTGGATATTACGACGTTTTCAAATCAAGGCGATATCGCGAAGGATCTGCATGTGTGATGGGGTCTCGGTGGATCCCTCAGATCTCCCTGTCAGCATCGTCATACACAAGTCGACTTCTTCGTTCACATTTCGAACTAGCCTTGCTAGATCAGCCAACCGACAGCATTCGAAATCCGAGGTGTAAATTCCATCTAAAAACCAGAGACGAGCGAATCAAAACATACCCATCGACTGTATGTAGGGTGACGTATTCGCTCAGTATAGTCACGTCATTCCGCCAAATATGGCGGTAGGTGTGGCCAGATACATAGGACAGCCAATCAATAACCCACTCACACGGCACAATAGAAAATTCATATGGTCAATGGCATTTCGTTTCTTTCTATGAATTCTTTTGAACGGATCCGGTGAGTTGAGATATCAAGGCTACTTCGAAGTGTAAATTCCACTTGTAGATAAAGAATGCCAGTCAATAGCCATCGTTCTTGTTCTGAGAATGCCTCCTCCCCGTGAGGAGAGTTTACCATCAGCGATACTGAAGCTATCGTGTAGGCGCAATATGATTAAAATCACATCCAAATATGTCGATGTGATTGGATGGACCTTCAGTGAATAAGGGTGTTACATACAGCGACCTCTGGCGTTTGTCGATTCAAAATACGAGCCAATAAAAAAAATCTATTTTGATCGACGTCGGTGTCCTTCAATGCTATGACGGGCCCGGTGTTCGGGAAACCTCCGTTTCGTTGGTATAGACTCTCGAGGACTCGTCCAAACATTTTAATTTCCATTTCCGTGGGGGCTGTCGCCATCTCCGATATTCACAAAATTGTGAAGCAATCTTTTTGATAGGTAGACGTCTAGAAAGTTCCATATAGAGCTTTGAGCGCATATATTTTTATCAAATTTTGTCAAAGCGTTATTGACCAACGTGGGGCGTCACCTCCTCTTCCTTAGCCCGCACTGGGGTGTGGAACGAAAACAGCACAGGTTCTCATCCACTATTTGAATCGGACACATGTTTTGACTATCTTCACGTACGGTATCCAGTACGATACTACCCCCACTTTCCGTCATGTCCCTTGACCTACTATACTGAATGGGGTAACTTCTTCAGTAATGCATATTATAGCAAGCGTCAGATCCGACATTCAATCTTAAGCCGTCGTCCTAAAAGAATTTCCGAAGAAAGAATGTCATGGTCAATCATAATTCGAGTGGAATGACACCGAACAGAGAGAGCACCTCAGTATGTCATTATATCGGCACCTCTTCCCACTTCCCTTATATGTGTTGTAAGTTTTACCTGTATATGACGAGATTCTGCTGGTGAACGTTTCGTCCCCGAGGCCCGCCCCCTGTACAGACCTTTTGGTCTTTGATATATGTTGGCATTGTGGGAAGTTGATGCTGGGTCGACATCGGGCCTTACAGACTAGTCTTTTGTGTTTAATGCCGTCATTTTCATCTGACGACGATACAGCTCACCAATCCCCAGTGTACGAGTTGTCACAGCGACACAGCTCACCAATTACCAATATACGAGTTGTCAGAGCATTTCCATCATAGCTCTCTAGATTTGTATCTGATACCGCTTATGCCGGTGCTAGTGGCCGTGTGGTCATGTCATCCAAGTTGCCACATGAACAGGTACAATAAAAGCGTACCTGAGATACAACACATATAACGAATCGTTGGATTCTTGGTAAGTGCTTTAGAATAGGTTAACCAGAAGACTATACTGTGAAGTCATGTGACTCTGTCGGTATGTCGGCACCTCTTCCCACTTCCCCTATATGTGTTGTAGTTCTTTTGATTCCAAATATGGCAAGCGGTGTTTGTATTCCTCTTCAAGGTAAATGTAGAAGTTTTCTTCGATTAGCCAATCAAACCTTAATTTTGAAGAGGTCACTTCTGTTCGAATCTCCGAATGTGGAAAGCGAATATTTATATTTATAGAATATTCAAATATATTTATGAAGATTTTTTCATGCGTGTGATTGATGTATTGAAGTTACATTCGTTATTATTTGTTCATGGTCCTCAGTTAGTTTACCCAGAATCGCATAGAGCATGCGAGGATAAAGACAAGCTTCGCTTTGGACGAATGATTTCAAATCCTCTAACCCACTCGGTGCAGTCGAAAAGTATTTTGCCCAAAATCTGCACGAGACTTATATATGTGCCAATATTTATCACCGTTGTGAAAGTCCAAGAAACTTCGTCCCTTTTCGTATGTTTCTCTTTAGGAATATATATCATACCTGAGTTGCAAATCAGGAAAAAATGTCTTAGTTATTAGATACACTGTAAACTAAAAAACGCGTTTCACGTTGTGTGACCAAAACGCTGTTGTTGCCTCGTATTTTACGCGTTCAGTAAGCAACACCTAACGCGTGTGTTCGTGACAATACGGTTAATCAGTTACACCTAACGTGTTGGTACAAAACGCGTTATGTATATATAGCTGACTTATTCCTACCGGACATCGAGAGATGGGTTCCGATAGGTATCAACAAACACGTACAATTCTCTTTCATTTAAGCCGCGCAAAGCTCAACTCTGATGGGTGCTAGATCCAAAACAAAACGTCAATTTCACGGTGTCCACTTGCGCCTCTCCAGAAAACGCGTGGCTGCGATACAGGCTTAAATCGATAACATCTAATGGTGGTGGGGAAATATGACGGCGTATCTGACAAGAAGATATATAATTCTGCAGACTGATATTCCGACGTACCAGACGGTATGTCAATGACCACGAAGGATTCAGTGATATTTTGGTGTTTTTCTACTCTCCTTACATGCAGACTTAGCATTTACTATCGCAACCATATCTGTATTATTTGTCCTGTCCTCGCTAAATCCAGGGGTATCTTTATCGTAGATATCCCTGGTACACATGGGAATGGCTCGTGTTCATGGGAAATGCGACTGTATTATTTCAGCCAATCAGCAAATGCAACATCCTGTGTATATTGATCAATCAGATCAGTTGTTTACCGCGATCTTGGCGACCGCGACAACATATTCAAGAACACCACAGTTGCCTGGACTCTGCGATATTTTTAGTAAATTAGGAAAATTAATCAATATAAAGGAAAAAATATTTAAAAGAAAATTTATTTGAAGAAAAATAATTATTTAGGTCTATTAAATTTCATAATTTACTGAAAATAAACGAATTCATCTACCATCAAATATCCTCAGAGCCAGGCAAATGTGGAAATCACTGAAAGTGGGAGGAACGCTGTCTAAGATTCAAGATTGTCAAGGTTTCGCCTTAATTGTCTCAAAAAGAAACCGAGAAGATCTGTTTGTCACCAAACACCATTGTGACAATCACCGTCAGCTCTGACGTGTGACAAAAACTATCCAATCGAGAAGCTTCTTTCTGGGTTTGAAAGCCATCGCGAAAGTTTAAAAATGTTATTGGTCAAACGGAATCACGTGACTTCAATTTCAGTAGAAGCTTTGTAGCAAGCGTGGCAACAATCGTTCTTTTGATGTTGACCGACTACTAGTATCTTCCCGGCGCACGCTTTTACAACCATAAATTTGATTAGCTAATAGATATCGTGTCATTATTCTGATTTGGCGGTGACTTGTCACAATGATGTTTGGGAGCAACTAATGCAGAGCTGGGTGTGATAATATATCTCAGGTTTGCACGGGGAGAGTACCGTCGTGTTTCCCTATCTCAGCCATGCTTTTCGAGAATAAGTTGTCAATTCGGTTACGCATGTAAAGTATCTATTTGTGGAGTCTTATGACTACACTCGTCATCTTACACCGTTCTGTATTCACACCACCTCTGTATTTTATCGTTTATATGAAGTTATACTCACCATCATTCTGTACATCTACGTCTTTTACTACAGATCTCTTACGACGCTTCGATTTCTTCTGAATGTTTCTAGGCCTACTCGGTGAATTGGAATCTAAAAAGACAAAATATGGCAAAATGATAGTTTTATGATTACTCGGTCTACGAAGACATGAGAATACAATTCAATTCAATCTTAAAAAAGAAATATATAGCAACACGCCATGGGTACGAACGACAACTGCCGAAAAGCGGACGATTCAGTTAAGATTCATTCGCGACTGATCGGTCTATTCCGTCGAAGTCATATTACCTGGCGCATTAATGGTGCAAGGATTTTACAGCTCTCAGCTGTAAACCGTCATCCGCCGCACGTGAGGCATATCACATGGTATAAGATGTGATTCCGCTCACATAGTCCTCGTTGTATTTCTCCCTCATCAGCAGATAAAATATATATCCAAATGAGATAGATATTCCCTTGATTCTACCCACGGAGGATCTCTTCTAATTCGAGATGTTTCTCCTGGTTTTTCTTCTCGAGCTGATCTCCGTGGTAACGGATGTCATACAGCTGACATGCGTCGTTCGGAGTTTCGGCGTGATACTCAGCTTTCAACATGGATGCCAAAATAGATTCCTAGCAGTGCGTCACGAGGTATTAATGTCATAGATTATCCGAGATCGTGTCGAGTGAGTCAAGCTTCTGATAGAATTCTAAGTCAATATGGTGGCTCCACCTATCTCCGTATTGTAAAACAGGGGAGGTAACCAGTCTAGCTTTTTTGTATTACTCGGACTGTAAATGAGAACACAATTCGAATTCATTTTGCATTCACCCTCGACGTTACAATAAAATATGAGCCGCTGGAGCTGAGGCTAGTATATTATCCAGCCAACATGACTTTATTACGGTGATCAATTACTCGGGCAAGATTTCACTTTCACAGAGATCGTCTAGACAAAATTGAAACAACGCCATGGAGCCAACAACTTAGTGGAACGGTACGACGTTTTCTCCATAACTGAAGTAATTTGATAACTGATGTGCCCGATATCTGCCAAGAGCACGCAAATGGGAAACTTGTGAAAGCAATTATGGCCAACAATCCTGGAACTAAGTTGAACGGAAAGACCAGAAATGACGTTCCCAATAATCTATTTGCGTCGATACCGAAATGGGAAACCTGTGAAATAATTTATAGAGAGAAGGGACGATGGAAAACAAGATTTGCTGTCTATTACCGGAGAGAAAAATCGATAATACCCAATTGTATTGAACTATACGAACGGTACTCTCTGTATTACTTCAATGTCCATATATCTATATACATAAATGTTCTTTTAACTGAAAGAACTCATCTGTACTATGAAATTCTTTATGTAATACACAGGGAAGCTTTGGCAGTTTATGTGTAGTTCGAATTCCCGACCTGTCAGTGCTTATCAGAATGATCCTAATGCTAGATGGTTCTGTGCAGTAACAAAGTAACTAGTAAGACGAGGAAATTATCGAGCCAGTACTCAACGTAGGTAAACCAAGATGGTGTATCTGGGAAATACCATCTAGGTGACGCTATGAAAAAGTCGTGCGCACGTTTTGCCAATATTCTACGAGATTCCATAATAAGTCAATGCCGACAAACTCTGTTCCGTCAATTTGACAATGAGTGACGTTTAGTTCACGGATACAAACAACTTTGCGTATGTCGTTTTTCCGCAATTTCCACCGCCTGACAAACACAGACTTTTCCGCGGGAGAAAACCCTTTGAAGTTTACGTTTACCACGCACGACGTCTAGACATGATGCCTTGTTTGGGTGCTGTTTCTGTTTTCTGTTTTCGCCCAGCTAGCAGTCTGATTGGCTAACATATGTAGTTTGAAATTCGCACGGGAATCCTATAGCGCTGAAGTCAGATATGATGTTCCGTGGTATTATGTCTGAGTTTGCTGAGATTGGCCAGAACTGTGAACTCATCAAGGTGATTAACTGGGCAGATCGGCACGAGAACTGACCATTTCCATCCCGAAATTGATCAAGTTCTGAGCAGTATTTTGTTCATTTGCTGCGAAGAACCATTCATGGTCCGTTTGTGTTGGATGTATGGAACTGTACAGTGACTGTTTGGTTCCTCAACGGCATTCGCAACTTCTCGGGGATTTCCGATGGCTTCTCGGAGATCTCCAATGGCTTCTCGGGGATCCCCGATGGCTTTTCGGGGATCTCGAAGGACATGGATTCCATATTGGACTACACGACAAGACAAGACGTGACTGCCATGGTAGATTCGAAAACAAACGATGGCGTGACTGGGACTATATAACTGAAACATGCGACACGTTCAATGTTAAAACTGATGATTTGTGATTTTATATTCTTGGGGGTCGCATTGTCAGTACATTCGACATCTTTTTGGGATTCTGATAGTTTAGGATTTGCCGATCGACGGTTTATGCATCCGCGAGTCATTTTGAGTCATGCGCATACAAGGCGATTACGGTGCGTCGCATTCCGAAGATTTACTGGAATATGCATGTTAAGACCCTGCCAGAGTAAATCATAAGCCTTCATGAAGTTGTACTGCGTGGAATTGGGTGCTCGGGGTTGCCTGTGGGTGCGACCATAGTTTCGGAAGAATGGCCCCTCTGATTTCATAATATTGGAAGACCGACCGTTCTTGACCTCATGATAATCCTTCCTACCTTTTCTGTTGCTGATATCTATAGTACTATCTTGTTGGGTATCGCCAGTCTTTCAAATGGACGTGTGCGAATTGATGGCTGGGTTCGCCTAGACCGACCGGGCTGAGTGACGTTTCAATGGCCTCAGTTATGCCCCTTTGGTAGGTATGGAAATCATGGTTCATTTACGGCAAGAAAATTTGACAAAAACTGGTGGGTCAATGTCCCGGTTTATTTCATCATTTTAAATTGGCGACTCGACGTGGATGAAGAAATGGTGTATTTCACTGAAATTGCTCTTACAGATTTCTCTGGAAAATGGACCGAATACGACCAATATTTCTAACTTTTAAGGGTTTTCCAAGAAAATTGAAACAATTTTAAAGGAGATTGCAAGGGTTTTATGTTTTTACTACATAAATGGCATTTACCTTGGAGTAATGGTACAAGCATTCTCTTTGAGATGACAAATGGATATACAAGGTTTGCGTTAAAGATTATTTGACTATTGGTTACCGAACAGGAATTGTTTATTTTCGGCTGAACTGTTTAACTCTGGAGTGCACCCTTTGTATAGTTCCAGTGACATCATATCCGCCGGAAGTCAATATGAAGCCCATGTTCTTGGCAACCGACCGGAGTTAATCACTTCCGGGTCCGAGCCCCTCGAACTACATTGTTTAGAAATTTGAGAGCAGATTTTGTGGATTTTATGAGCTGTGGGTTTTCAGCATTTCTGATACATCTGATATTTCAAATTGCAGATGCGGCTTTAAACTATATTTCCTGGTGTTCATTTGGGCCACTTTGGGGAAAGCATGGTGGATGGAGACATGATCAATGAGGGGTGCTCTCTGTTTACAAATTGAATGACATTCGGTAACACCTGTCAGATGTCAGTGGCGGGAATTTGAAATGTCCATGGTCAACTCCTATCAAGACTTTACATTAAGGTGTCCCACAAGGTGAATATTGTCATGCCAAGTGGATTTATGCATCGAGAGTTTTCTGAATTTTTTGGTGATTTTTTATCCTGATACATAAACAAGTAACAAAATTATTAGTGGTCTGATGCCTCTTCGAGGAATAAATTAGGAGTGAATATCCCCCAAGTAGTTGTCAATATGTGGGTCCTTTAAGAAGACCGCGGCTGTTTTCTTCTCCGAGTCTGAATTCTTTGTCAGCTGTGACAAGCGAAGTGGTGGTATTTCTTTTCTTGGAGAAGACTCCGGAATAACATTGGAACTGACAAAAACACCCGCCACCAATGTGGAATTTGAATGGTTGATGAGAACTTTCTAACTCATTACACGAAGCCTAACGAGAAACGATATGTGATGTTTACACAGAAGATTTGACATACCCAAAATATTTGTATCAGAAGGACCCGAAACGTTTGTGTCAAAATAGAATTTCACCCAAAATCTATGAGTCTGTCACGTCTGTACTCCAAAATATTTTATGTGTAGCGGTAATAAAATTGCTTCTTGTTCAACCCAATACCTGCGAAATATTGTTATAAGAGAACATCTCCCTATCAATGCCTCCAATATACAACAGTAGACCGAGGAGAACATTTTGCCGGATCAATTACAAATCCATTTTCATGCAATTGACCATCACAGTTTTGTCCAGGCTGATATTTCAGGGTGTAAACTTAACCCGGTCCTAGGGGCCTTATGAACCCATGTACTTCCAAGCTCCTCGTGGTGCTCATATGAACAGTCACAATCAAAGCGTGACTGAGACATCATTCTCTAGATGACGACTTAACAACGAATATCATATGGATTAAGAATACTGATCAGCGAAACGGATTTGATATGTTTGGAGCATCATGATGTCTTGCCGGCATCATTGAAAACTGTTGACCAATTCTCTCTTGCAGAAAACCATCCTATGTTTATGTATAGTATGATTATCTTTTTGAATTTGGTGCTAATGCTGTTATATGGAATATGGAAAAATTCTTTGGATTATGGACGCGGATATTCTTTAATGGACGACGGCTGAATTATGAATGACGGACCAGACGCTTGTAACTTCCAGAAAAAAATCTTTGCAGAGTTTTATTACCGTCACACTCAAAGTAGTTTTTCCTATGTAAACATGACATATCCTTTTATTTCTACATATATAATTCCAGGTGCCAAAGCAGTCATGAGGAAGGGTACTGAGTTGTTTTCCGAATTTTTTCACGAAGGCTGTTGGTACCAGATGGGCGTGTATATATCACGTGTCCTACTAATGGGTAAGTAACCTAACCACTACCAGTTTCAATGGCGGTTAATCACCCCAAATTATTCCATTACATGTATATAGTACAGGGCATTTTGCAAAACGAATTGCCAATTTATCTCTGTTCAGTGCCAAGTTGTTATTTCTGCGTTATATTTCGAAGGTATCTTCAACGAAAACAATTTAATATCGGAAAAATCTTAACATTCCTGTCAGATACATTGCAGGTCGGACATGGAAGAGAACTGATCTAATCTATTGGTTCTACATAGTATAAAAGATTTACATCTATATTTTATTAATATTGCATAATCACTGTCGATTGGCAGTTATTAAAATGCTTTTAAAGGTCAACCCAAACGCTCTGAGGTCAAAAATATAAAAAAATAGTCCTTTCGATTCTGAAAATAATGATATTTTTTTCATAATTTTGTGCAGTCTGGTTGGCGAGATATTGCCGTTTGAAAGGTGAAAATCGCTCTCCTGTCAATTCCAGCTGTGACGTCACGGAGGGAAGCCGTCTTGTATTCTCTATGTTAAAGCCGTATACCACAGTCGTATGTAGCTGCTGATTTCTGGAGATTTTCGGAGTATCGGGGCATCATTTTTTAAATATGCCGCGACGTTGTGTAGTGGGAGGTTGCAGTTTTACTACAGATGACGGTGTTAGTATTCATTTGTGGCCCAAAGACGAGAAAATCGCTGCAAATTGGACGAAATTTGTACGCAACACGAGAGTGTGGAA
Source organism: Hanleya hanleyi (assembly GCA_036873755.1). Taxonomy (NCBI): domain Eukaryota; kingdom Metazoa; phylum Mollusca; class Polyplacophora; order Lepidopleurida; family Hanleyidae; genus Hanleya; species Hanleya hanleyi. Next base: position 33,868 of record JAVTVY010027957.1, on the reverse strand, counting down.
AGAGGGCCCGAGCCAGTACTCGTATAATTTGCTCGGCACATTTTGACAGAAAGACATCATTCGAGGACATCTACAGCGTAGCAGTTGAATTCGGGTACAAACCAAAACTAAAGAGAACAGCTATTCCAACTATCAAACGTAAGAACAATCAGAATGTGACGGCAAAGAAATCGGACAAGGAGAATCTATCACGGACATCGGCTGAACGAACCTAGCCTGCAAGCGAGGCCTCGGGCAGGCCCTGCTGTACATGCCCTGCTCGCTCTCGCGTGGCATTTGTTGCTTGAGCACCTACAGGTTAGACTGGATGAGTCTCTATTTCATATATACACGTTTAACCATTTGTTCCAATGTGTCTTAATGTCTGTATTTGTATGTTCAATTTTATTCATTCTATGTATGCGTTTTTAGCCAAATGTTGGCACAAACTTCACGCAAATAAATTATCTAAATTATATACTATTTAATAATAATAATAAAATGATCTTTCATAAATATATATACGTTTGATAAGTAAATAAATAAAAAACACCAATTGGAGTGAATGGCTGCAGATACAGAAGTGATAATTATACTTTCATAATCCCTTGACATTTGAGATTGTGGGAATATCATTCGATTTCAATTTAATTGAGGTAATTTGTCGAAAATTGAGCAAATGTGAATGCCGATCCACTCACCACGGCTTACTTTTCGCCATGAATGTCCAAAGTTTTTTATCAAACTATATAATTCTGAAATTGGTATTTCATGGGGATTATGGGAAAACAAACAAAATTCAAGTCGGACGTATATCAGTAGAGTTATCAACAGTTTACTGTCCATACTGCCGAATCCCGGAGTTTATCCCTTCGAAAAGGCTGCCTCGGTCAGTAACAACAATAACAACACAGGTGTGCTCGTTCGTTACATCACAGAATCGTTCTACATTCAATACAGTTTGAAATATATGGACATTTGGTCTTATAGATGACGATAATAAGGTTTCCAGTCAAGTTGCATACCAATCTGTATTCAACAAACGACCTCTCCGAATCCTGTCGTCGTCGAGTTCCACGTTGTCAGAGTGGTTGTCACTGTCAGAATCGGAGCCGTACGGCTCAAATTGATAGGGCTGAATTCCGCCGTTGGTCTGCAAACAACTGTTAATTTGCCCGTCATCATCCTCCTCTATGTCTATTTCATCTTCTTGGCGAAAAATATTTCCATCTAAGCAGCTGATATCGCTCGAATCGACATCTGAACCGGAGCTCTGACTGCACTCGCTTTCCATGTTATCCGCTGTTTTTTCTCAGGCAACTTCCCTGCGTGACGTCATCAACCCAGCTGTGAAAGTGTGGAAAAGCCCACTTTGCTCCCATATTACGTGTGTTTCTGATCAGATTAGAATTTTTTCAATATTTTTTTCATACAAAGTGAAGTATGAACTATGATTTTTAAGGATTTTTAGACCAAAAAAAATTCCGTTTGGGTTGACCTTTAATTGGTTTATCTTGAATTGCTTTCTTTTTTATACCGTTTATCGCACAGACCGAGTACAGTACAATAGTAGTTTAAAAGGGGCGTAAACAATGCTTGGATCAGAACTAGAGCCTCTATCATCATGTGCCATGCTTCCTGTTTGTCGATATGCAAGAGGTGGGAAAATTGATGACGTCTTGCGACTAAAAAGCAACCATATGACTCTACAGGAAAGTATTCGTCGACACCTAACATTCAGACCCGAGAATACGCTGGATTCCCGGACGTAGCCTTAGTATCTCAGCCGACCACTGACCACTTAATTAACTTCAAGTGTTTTGTTTAACTTCATTATTCAGACTGAACTCTTATGATGCTCTTTGTACAGACTGGCACTGCATGATCAGCGAACGGAATACTACAACACTTAAGCTAACCGTGTAAATTAGTGTCAATTGTACATGCATGATTTGACACCTGAACTATATTGTATAAAAGGAAACAAACAATTTGAATCTTTAGTCATAGTATCAGCAAGAGTACGGTGTGTGTATCCATTTAAACATCGATTCGGACGATATTTATTACAGAGGTTTTGCCAGCAACTTGTTTGTTTCATCTTGATCAGCTTTAGACAAAGAACAAATTGCACGTCGTATTCTACAACTTTAAAGTTTATTAGAGTCTTGAAATCCTAGAGCAACACTAGGTCGAAATCTGAAATCATCTGAGGTTATGTAGTGAGCATCCCCTTGAATTATACCCAACGCACGGGCCCTAACGTCACCTGGTATAACCAATAAAAAGTTCACAATAGGACCAAGTTTGGTTCTTTGTTTTGTGTTCTTCATTTGGTTCTTTATTTTGGTTCGACTTGTATAGCGGACCAAGAACAAAATATGGTACCATATTTTTACTTTATATAGCGTGTCTGTAAATGGAATTTAAGAAATGAACGATGCCTTATATGTGATTATCAATAATTAGGTAGTGATTATCCTTAATTAGGTAGAGATTATAGATATAATCATGTAGTTAGTGAATATGGATATAATTAGGTAGTAATTATTATCGTTAATTAGGTAGTGACATACCCAAAAAGTTCAGACCAACACGACACAAAGTGTTTGGGTCGAAATTTAACTTGTCCCAAAATCTTCGGGTCCGTCACGTCCACACCCAAAACTATCTGGTCAATTTGGCCCAATCCTTCTGAAAGTGTAAAGTGAGTATGAAGTATCGCCAACATGAATCCGGTAGTTAGCAACCATTGTCCTGGGTTTCGTTCCATGAAAATACGCTCATCCAGAGCAGAACAGCTCGGTCAGCTCGTATTCTCGAAAAACTGTGCAGCCATATTAATGGCATGATACAACACTGACGTGGGAACCATGTTAATTGCGCTGTAGTAAATTGGCGGCAGTGTAATGAGAGAGTTCATCATCTTGCCAAAAATACCCCACTAAGAATAGACACGTCTAAATGGCTCATTCCCATGGTATGACATCAATGCAGAAGGGTTTCTGAAAGATATATGAATGTATAGAAAATTGCTATACTTCTGCATCAGTAAGTCAAATTGAGTTTATGACGCAGCGGTATTTCCCATATGAATACGCTCTATAAAATGATCTCGAACAGTGAGTGACTTGTGGGGACATAAAGAAAAGGCCCATATCTTCACATTAGCCGGTCCCCATTGTGTTTTTGCTGTCCAATAATAAGCCGCCAGTTCGTATAAATCTGTCAATTGCAATTCTTCTATCCAGTCAGGAGTACTATCCCGAGTTATAATGGCACGCGGAAAATACACAATTATCTCTCTCGTTTGATTTAAGAGGGGCTGGGAGATAGCTAATTTACATCAACTAGGAACTTACGGTTTTCTGTCATAGATGAGGATTCGGGTAAAGCCTACAGGGAAATCACCAGTAATTGATTTCCGTACAGCGGAGTGAAACACGTTCATCAACCTCGGGCAATTTCCCCGCTTTTATTCGTTTTCTTCCCCACTCCGGTAAAATTGTTTTTCCGTGAATCCGTTTACATTCGATTTCGTGGCCTGGCTGCTGGTTTTCATACAGCTAGAATTCGTTTTGTTTCTGTCCCTTGTTTTTTTTTCCAGCTCCAACGTGTAAAAATCAGGTTTAGCAATATCGAATTCATGGGTAAATAAAAAATCAACAGTTTGCAGTCATGGAGACTATAACAACAACATATTCTATTGGACTTTAAAGTAATCAGTATGTTCGACATTTGTATAGTATCAATTTCAATTATTTTCTGTTCACTTGATACAGGCCCGACATGGGTCGAAAGTTTGTGCCTTAAATTGCGTTTACCACTCGGCACGGTCTCGTACTATAATATAGGATATAGTACCTCTAACCGTACTGCTATAGGAATCCATATTGGCATCCATGCATGTTAAAAGCACAGTATCACGCCGAAACTCCGAACAGCGCATGTCGGCTTCATGACTACCGTTACCTGGAGATTAGCTTGAGACGAACAACCAGAAAAAAAGGGAAAAATCCAACGAGGACTATGCGAGCGGAAACACATCCTGTATATAGCACGTGGTGGGCCTCAGGTGCGGTGGATCACGGTTTACACCGCAGCGGTGCAAATTCCTTACACCATTTTCGCGCGAGGTGACTTCGACGGAATAGGCCGAGCAGTCGCGAATGTTGCGTTTACGCGGAGAGGCTCAGAGTTCGTAGTATTAATATCGGACTCCCATTTATTTTTGCTCGAATTCATCAAATATGTTAAAGACTGCTGTGTTTGTTATGATATCAGTACGATATATCAGCAATACAGCTAAAGGACGTAGCATGATTAAAATCTGTAACGTAAGGTAACCGGTAATACATAATCAAAAACTAGCACGTATGTACAGAGATATCGGAGCCGGTACATCGCAGTGCCATCTGCACACCAGAGTTCGCCAGCCAGATCCCATTTTCGGTTAGAAACCACTAAATAATCGCATTACTTAATATGTAGTAAATTGGCTGCGCACATCTTTAGAAAACTATATTTCCTAATATTCGCCGCCACAAATGACCCACCTCACCAGGCAGCCTGGCCTTCGCGCTCAAACATATAAAAAAAATCAGCATACATTCCCCACCAAATTTTTTTCGAGATAAGACCGCCAGAAATAGGGTCATCCCGCCCAACACCATTCCGACACATTTCGAAGGTGGCCAATCAAACTGGCCCAGATTTTTTCCCGATTAAAAATTGAAAAGATGATTTTGATATAATTGAGTTTCAAATATGATAGAAACATTTCAAAATACGTTACAGACCATTTTTGTTCCAGTCAGGTATAATGGCCAATCAATGCTCGCCGGGAGTCAAGTCCTAATGAAACTTCAATGGTTTGTGACTTATATACAGATGTCAGAGCCCGTATACATCGCGTAATCAGCCACACGGACCAGGAACTATTGCATATTTACTTTGGAGATCTACTGGAACTTTTAGCACGGTGGGGATTCCGATTAGCTCTTCTTAAGGAATATTATTTCTATCAAAATCACGGGTCGGTTCAACAGCCTTGCTCATGGCAAGGTTTAACATGGCAAGTCAGAGAGTGCTGTCGGATCCACTTTTTCTCGCTTGGACAACTCAGTCACAAACTGTTCGAATGCTGTGAGGACTTCCTCTAATGTAAAACGATATTCATGTTCCCCAGACATCTAGCGGAATTGTTTCCCTGAACAAGTTAACTTAGTAATTTCAAAGATTTGTGAGAAAAAAACATTGTCTAATTGCAACACCAATGTTAACCTCGTCAAAGCTCAAAAGTCATAAAAACCGGTTATATATTAAAGTTATTTGCTAATTAATTATTCAGTTATTGGGGAAAAATTGCATAAATTTAAAAAAAAGGATAAATCTCACCGAAGAATCGACCAAGAAAGCGTTTTTTAGAAAGTGATGTCGTTACATTTTCTGATAGGGCTTGATCCCAAAATATATTGTGGGAAGCTTCAACCCCTAGTTCAAGGGGCAAGAAAATGTTCAGCGGAGAGGTGAGGCGAATTGCCAAGGTACATGTAGGTCCCCAAAAGCTCTGGTAGGGATGAAAGGACCCAACGTTTGATATCAAATGCTGATTTGACTCTATCCCTGGACGTTATAGGTGGGCATTTCCACCGTGCAAAAATAGGTGGAAATTTCACCTGTTATGGTGTATAACATTTAAGGTGGAAATTCCACTTTTGCGAAGAACAGAGTATCGCTGAGCATAATCCCCATTCGTGATTGTCCGTTGTTCTGTTTTCACCCTGCGCTATAAATTAGAGCAAAATGACAATTTATGTTCACAATACAATATTAAATACCCTTTTGTATCACCAGGAGGGACTAGGCCCTGGGCTGTATACAACAAATTCTCATATCCCATGTCCTTATGAAACCCCTAGGGTATAATATCTATCCAGACAAAAATATCCCGAATGATCCTGTTGGCACGAGTCCAAGTCTGGGTTAAATCAAACATAACATCCAGACCGTACTCTATTTGCTCTCAAGAAATCGAAAAATCCGGTCTCGTCTATTGAGGAAATTAGGACGGAGCGGTCTACCAATGTGTATGATAATATACATATCAAACTGTCGAGCCCATCAGTCATTAAACGGCAGTGGCCTGTCATGTTAAGTTCGAGTTAACATCCACAATGTATATTCAAATGATGTCGATACCGATCTTATTCTTTATGTAAATGTTCGGATTATGTATATATTCTAATTTCTGCAAAAATGTTTTGTGATGTTGATTGAAATCGTCCCCTTTTCGCAGGATCAACAAATACTACTAGGCGAGATACTAATATGTCATATGACATAGGGACATTTCACGACGCGTGGAACGTATTCAGAGAATCAGAAGGAAGTGCCCCAAGAATTACGCATGATGAATCGAGCATCTCATGAAAGGAACTCGAAAAACAATGTTGAATAATATTTAAGTTATTTCAATAAATTAACACCAAACTATCCTTGTAAATCTATTCAAAACAACGCATAAATGTGGCAGTGTATATTATAAACAAACTGGTAGGGGAATATAATAGGGGTTTACACCATCGTCCACATCCTCATAACAGGGGTCCAACAGGCTGGACGGTAGTCGTTCAGCTGACATGCGCTGTTCGGAATTTGCATCGTCCAAGGTCATCACTCAAACGTGTACTGGCCTGTGACGTCCTTGTTGCATTGTAGATCAGAATATTGTCGAACTTCGGTAGAGCGCTGGAATCGTAAGCCAGAGATTGAGTGATCGAATCCCGGTCGGTCTTATCTTCGTTCTTTACATTGGTGCCGTCATCACTGCTTCAAGAAGCGTGCGGATCTGGGCCAGGGAACCTAATTTGATTTCGGACGGGGAGAAGATTTTGGTGAGAGGGGTGCAACGAGAGACACGCATCCAGCTCTTGTACTAGCTTGTAACTGGAGGGAATTTCCCTTTAGCTCAGTAGGTAGAGCGCTGGATTCGTGAGTCAGAGGTGGAATGATCGAATCCCGGTCGGGCGTCTTCTCGTCCTTTACATATAAGTCATATCATAATTTACCATGTACATCCAAGTAGTCACCCATGCATGTACATCCACGAATTCTTTCGTGAGTGAATACATTAGGGGAACATGATGCGTTGAGTACCAAAATAGAGTTCAAAAGTTCAAGGTCTCTCAGCCCGAATATAACCGAATGTCATGTAAACGACCAAGTCATGGCAAAGAAGAAATCTATATCGTTTTGAGATGTGATCTCTCCAGTTCTAGGATGCGAAGTGTCCATACTTTAGATATACCCTAACATTAACCGGGAAGAATCACCCTGATGAATTTGAGGTCAAAGGGCCAAGGTTGATCACTGAATTCTCAAACCAGGCAATTTTGTATCTTGGGAAAGCAAATTATTGCGTTCCAAAATTGAAATCTAGTTGAATATATGCTGGCGTATATTGTAGAATTCCCAAACAAGACAACTTTTATTTTGGGAAGCAGATGTGTGCAAATGTGGTTGAATGTTATGCTGGCGTATATTGAAGTATTCCCGAACAAGGTAATTCTGTATTATTGGGAAATAAATTGTTGCGCTCATAAATTGAAATCTGGTTAAACACTGTGCGGGCGTTTATTGGGCAATCTTGTCTCTTTCGGCTAGGCATCGGGACGGTACGGAAGCGTAGAGAAGCCATCCGAATAAAAAAAATTATTTGCAGAAATAAAAAAAATTATCTTCTAATAAAAATGTCGTTACAACGACTCATTATCTCGTTATATCAACTTAATTATCTCGTGATAACGACTTAATTATCTCGTGATAACGACTGAATCCTCTCGTGATAACGAGATCAGTCGTGATTTCGAGATAATTAAGTCGTTGTCATGAGATAATAAAGTTGTTATATCTGAATAATAATTCCTTATAACGAGATAATTAGTCGATATAACGAGATAATGAAGTATTTATAACGAGTTAATTAAAACGTTATCACCAGAAAATGAAATCGGTATATAACGAGATAATAAGTCATGAAGCGAGATCACATAATTTTTTATTTCTTACGATGATTTTTTTTATTTGGTACCGATATTTTTGTGTATTATTCGGATGGCCCCTCTATTCTTTCGAAGTATGGCGGTCATTATCATGTAAATCTATTCCGCCGGTTTACACGATTCTAATTATGGACTTGCTTGACTGGAAAGACCTCGTTATCTGCGGACGAATTATCCTACAAGATGAACCCGGCAAAGTTTAATGGGCGTCGTGTTGCCTGGAGTAAGGCAGGTGATGAGTTATTAATTGTTTTCGCTTGAACGACCTTGTGGAAGATTACTTCCTTCAAGCCATCACCGTCAGATATTTATAGGTAAGGTGAAATCTATGCCATAGTGGCTCAAATGTTATCTTTGAGGCGATGATTCAGTCCCTGTAGTGAGATACGGTTCGAGTGTCAAATTATATCTATGGAAGTAATTATGCCATTGTCATCAAGTACAGTTTGTTATGAACTCGGGATAATTTCAAGGCAATGAATCTCATGATCCCCGAATAACGGAGCTGAGAAAGAGATTCGGAGTGGTCATGAGAGCGCGAAAGCCTTCCGGAATATTTCCGATTGAAGTGGCTTGTATTCGTTGTGGTGTACCAGTTATCCGTCATGGCTCGGATTTTGCTAGAACCATGACTTGGGATGATGCGTAGGAGATAGATATAAATTGCATTCTGTATCTATTACAGAAGAAGGAACGTGTTATCTGCTCGACCGTTTAAAAAAAACGCTGAAGGTCATGCCACTCGCGAGATCAGAGGCGTGGCTTATTCACCTGCGACATCAGACCGTCGCCCATGTACTCTTGTCAATCCAGGTTCATGACGTAATCGGCAGTGACATCGGCTCAGGTTCCGCCTGTGTGGGCGATGGAAGATTTTTTAGCATTCAAAATGTCCTCAGTCTCCTTTACCCACTGATAAATGAGTCCGAATCAGTTTACGTAACTACTCCTTTCTAATTCAGTCTGTGTGGCGTGGCAGAGATTTTTCATGTTGGCCGCCGAGATGCTAATTTGGAGAGTGGAGAGTCAATGCGACTCGGGTCATGGGCCAGGTGATGGTCTTACCGACCATAGAGCTAAATTTAGATTTCCGGTAGGGAAATGGAGGTTACACGCCACTAAAACAGGGCGTCTACTGATTGGCTGTTATTCGTCCCAGGAAGGAATGGTTGGTATATCATATATATTGAAATTCTTTTTGGTTTATTTGACAAAGAAAAATATACAAACAAGCTGGACCAGTGTCTTCAGATAGCAACATTGTGACAGCTTTTTGTCGGGTACCCCCATGGGGTTTTAGGGCATTTTTAGTTTCTGCGGGATGAGTGTATGTCACGGCGGCTGGTTCGAAATCTAGCCGCTCATCATATGTTCAAATTGCAGATAAATTTGACAGAACAAATCAGTCTTCCCAGCAAGGTAGGTCATTTGTTGCAACGACATATTGGGAATAGGTTTTTCTGGGGATGTGCCAGCCGAATTTACTACATAATAAGTAAGGAATTTTAATAGTGGCGTCTAACCTGGAGGGACATTGTCTGAGAAGACATCAGTGAAAGTGGATTGACGAGATTCTCGCTGTTGACGAGATTTCTTCGGATTAACGTTATTTGCTTCTACTGATTGATAACATGTTTATGACTTCGAACGTCGAAAAGTATTACAGCCATCGGTACGAAAGGGTAATGAGACCAAACGCCCACATGAAGGCATTTCTAAGCTGTTCACTCACGAATATATATCGGTAGGATACTAAAAAAATCTGTCAGGAAGATACCATTCAAATGTGAGACAATCTTTCCGGAAAACACAATAACACAACTTATAACTACTGTTATAAATCTGTTTTCCATCGTCAATACTCTGAGTATCAGATCCTGGGACGAAATATCTGAAGACGGTATCTTCATTCTGGCCTAATGAGAGACAACCCTGTTCGTAGGTTGCACAGTATCATCCTATCTCACCCAACATCATTGAAATCTGTTGTCCTTGTCAGCTTTCGAAATTATTGTTCAACGACCAACGAAGACTCGGTGCGTCGTTTCGATTACGAAACTGTCCGTATTTTGCTACTACACTGCAACAAACGCGCCACAACACAAGCAACGTCCATCAATTTCAATCTGCTTTCGTTGGGAATCAGAGTTTTATTTTTGGAATAAATGACATCTTTTGGTGAGTTATATTTCGGAAACTTCAGTGAGAATGATGCGCTATGACTTTATTCCATTAAATTTTGACGAGTGGCGAAAGTTATTTCCATAAATAGTGAGGTATGGCCAGCTGATGTTTCGAAGCGAGAGCGTCGTTTCCAGTCGCACGTTTGTTTTTTCGGGGACCTTTTATCCAATCACAATCTCGATACTGAATACAAATTTGCTTGTGGGGAAATAGAGAATATTATATCACAGTGACTTCCATTTTCGAAGTTACTATCATCCTAGTTTGTGTGAAACTAATCTGTGGGAATAATGGGTTTCATGATGAGGCAGTTTGTATTGTTATTCCTTTCGATTGTTTATGTACTTGTAATTATGATGCAATGAACTGAATTGAATTGAATTGGATTAGTTTTCATGAAGGAGGAAATCTTCCCACTTTAAGGTAGCGCGAGACCTAGTCAGAGGTGATCCAGCTTTAAAATACTGATTTTTCGTTTTTTAAATATTATTCAACTATAGATTTCACTTTATCATTTAGAGAAAACGCGAACTTGGAGAAATTATTTATTTCTGGTGAAAATGAGTGTTTAAAGTTGGCCAGTTATGAAATCTGCAGGTAGTACTCAATGAAACAGAGAATTAACACCTATCCGCGATCGCCCCAGCAGGTGTCTGAACAATGTATATTGTAGGCAGTCCTTGATCGGTGGCCTCTAATCCCGATCTTCCCACAAACAAATTAACAGGTTACACAGTACCCGCTATGTCATTTCCTGTACTTATTGTACTGTTATAATTTGTTTTGCTAATTTATCAAATTACAGACGCGACTTGTGTACGGTGAGGGATTATTTGTTTTATGTAGCTAAACAAAACAAACCACTCATTGGTTTCCGTCTGACCTCCGTACAGCGCGCCATTTCGTATATAAATGGAATATCATTCCTCACTGACTCACTTATCCACAGTATATCTGCAAGTCATACATTTTCATAACATTTACGAATCAACAAAGCCATGGGACGCAAGAAATATGTTTTCCGACCATTTGCCCAGAAATACCGAGTGGAGTTAGGTGCCAAGAACGTAGGGTGTTCTTGGCTTAGTGAGGATGAATCATCTTCGAGTGGTGTTCCAGCTTTCAATGTTCAGTCAGCTGGGAACTATCGAGTCATCGATTCTTCTGAGTCTGACACCGATTCAGACAGCAGTGACAGCGAAGTAGAAGAAGAGACATCACCGAGAAGAATTTTGAGCGCATCTGCAAAGAAGCTATTACCTCTACTAGAAGATTCCAGCGACGACGATGACGACGGCAGAGATACAGCTACCGGATCGACGGGCAACGTGATATGGGGATTGAAGGAATTGGAGACGAGTTTACTTGACAGTGCCTTTGGCTAGGTCTCCCGCTACCTTAATATAAACCAGATATTTTTTCTGTGATCTGTCTTGCTAGCTAACAGCTATTTTTTTTATCGGTAAGGTGAATCGATTGCACGAATGAATTGCAACACATCTCTCAATTTAATCAGTGAGACGCAAATGTTAAGTGATGTTTTCCATCTGTGTTCGGATTAGACTGAACTGTTTATTAGGCGATTTAAAGACATCGCCTCCTTTCTGTACGGAAGCGCTTAGGTGCCATAGTGTGAAATGTTTGCGTTGAAATGTTAATTGAGATAGTTATTCAAAGTTATTCGAGATAATGTCCTAAGTCGGAATATCGAGTAGCTGAATCGAAAATACCAGATACTAAGCTATTTTTTACGGAAGCACTGGTGAGCCATCTTCTTTTCCTGAAAAACAGAATATGTCGACTTATTACAAGTCGACTTGTCATCATCATCATCACAAGTCGACTTATGTATGTCGACTTATTCACTTTTATCACGAAAAATTGCGTTACTTATGATGACTTAGCGTCTTAAAACTAGAAAAATCGACTTTTCAAAAGTTGACAAATCCATTTAAAGAAGGTAAGTCGACTTATATAAAGTCGACATATTTATGTCAACGGGATAAGTCGACTTGAGAAAAGTCGACTTATTTTAAAACATAACAAGTCGCCTTTTACTAAGTCGACTTATTTCGTTTTATCACGAAAAGTCGACTTTTATTAAGTCCACTTGTTGTCGCTAAAGACGACAAGTCGACTTTTTGCAAGTCGACTTATCGCGTTTATTACAACTAGTCGACTTTTGAAAAGGCGACATATTTTTATAAGTGGCCAAGTCGTATTTACTCATATCGACTTTTTGTCTATGAAGACGTAAAGTCGACTTAATAAAAGTCGACTTGTCGCGATTTTTGCGAAAAGTCGACTTTTATTAAGTCGACTTATTGCGATTATTGGGCCGTATAGTAGTGTAGAAAGCGAAAATCGAGTCGAATAAGTAGATGGGGAGGGCGATATGGAGGACCAGTGGAGAGAGAGACAGGAGGTTGTCACTATTCAGGTATTCAACCGAGAGGTAAATGGATCGACTGAGCATGCGTGGGATCGAGTGCGAAAGCGCACAAAGTGTGGAGCGTGATATGGAGAACCAGTGGGATGAGAGACATGAGTGTCATTTACCCTACCTGGCCTGGGTGAAATGTTCTATTCTGCTCCAAAACGACGAAACCGAGGGGGCTGACACTTTCTAGCTGATCATATTGGGAGCATTTTGATGCCATTTGCGTATCCCCTTGTGCAGATGATCATGCCGTCATGTGGTATCCCAGAAAGTCGTTTTTTCAGTCTTTTCTGTCCATTTCTTTGCACTTTTTTTCTGGCCTACATTACTAGAAAGTATGTTATTTAGGCGAAGCTAATTATTCTCTTGTTATATTTAGTAGTTTTTCAAAAGAAAAATCGAAAAATAAAACTTTAGAAAAATCGACCCACAAATAGAAAAATGGTTTCAGCGAATATGACCTCATATTGATGTCATCGTGAAGGCCATCTTGGATTTTTGTTTTACATTTTCGAGTAGAGCTTGACTCAAAGGTACAGTGTGGTGAGTTTCAGCACTCTAGACTCAGGGATATTGAAAATATATGGAGGTGGGGGCGGGGGGTGCACTTTAAGCTCCTCCCCAGGCTGCGGTACACCCCAAATCGCCCAGGTCATATTGGATTAAACAGGAGCTCTCAGGCCAGGCATTCGCCCTAGCGTAAAACGATTCGACTCCATATGCGCAGGGTGAAGTGCGCCTGCGCAAAATATGTGGAGTGGGATACGAGGAACCAGTGGGGTGAGAGACATGCGGATTTCACTGAACAATACTCCGGGGACCTGATAGGCCCTATTCGCCCTATGAGTCGACTGCGCAAGCGCGTCCGGTGCACCAGACAGGGATGGACAGGAGGCATTCTGCTATTCTCGTGGTTTGCTTGAATTGGCCAATCATATCGCAGGATTTACCCCGGTCTAGTGATACAGCATAGTAGTATAAAAAGGACGGCTAACCGTAAGTTCGCCGGGGGAGGTAACTCTTGCATCCGCCAAGTGGCGTGACGGGGTGGTGGAGGTCATTACGAGCTTGGTGGGATTCTAGATTAACCTGGGAAGGATGGACATTTCAATTTGGGTCAATCAGCGGTCGACAAAAGAGAACCAATGAGTGGTCGATAAATCAGCCAATCGAGAAGCACCGGGTTTTTCCCCTGGAACATTCGTGAACATCCTTGTTCTTGTACAGTCGTTGACGTCCGCGCGTCCATCCGGGGACTGTGTAACATCCGGGTACTTCTATGTAGGTGTATAAAAGTCTATAAAACACGTCTCTCTGGATCCCACACCTCCGTTCCTACGGTTGCAGAACCAAGAGGCCAGTCTGTTTGTACGCAAAGTGAAACCGAGCCCAGGTGTACAGTTGACGCACATCAAAGCCTTGGAGAAAAAAACAGCCCAGTACCCGATTCGATGAGCACAGTCCAAGGTCGTTTCCGTCCTTAAAGGAAATATGATTGCCAACCAAGAAAACCTGTTCCTGGGGGATTTTTAACCCTAGCCTGCGTGGACAATACCAGTTATAATGGTGCTATCTCTAGGAATCTGTTCAACCTAAAAGCGTTCTAAATCAATCTCGTGGCCCGACATGTGGACGGACAACAGGTACCGACACGGCCCTTACAACCCAGTTCGGAACGGTCAATTACATCCGGAGCTATGTGAACCTCTTCGCAACCACCAGTCAAATCAACCAAGACGAAGGAAATATGATCAGTAGAGACGATTTCGGCAAAGGGTACACATTGTTCTGCTTCCATCTCACGCCCACCTTAGACAACAATCATCAAGTGAGTCTCGTCAAGAAAGGCAACTTACGCTTGGAACTCCATTTCGGGACACCTTTACCCCGAACCATCAATGTGATTTGCTACGCTGAGTTTGACAACATTATTCAAATCGATAAAAGCCGTAACGTCCTGTGTGATTACGCCACTTAACATAGATACAGAGCAGATTACCACCGTGCTGCGAAACGATCCGTGGACACGGACAGTGTTTCAAGGGGTGTTTGCCCGAGATGTGTTTCCATTAGACCGTTGTATCCTGCTGCTTACGTGCTCAACACGGACTCGATGGATACTTCGATCCGTACTGCCTGCCACCTCCCCATCCCGATTTAACAGACTTCATGGATCAAGGCACAGAGACGTGGTGTTGGAATACTAAAACATTACAACGCCTGGACAGTATGGTGTGCGGACACTATTGCTTGTTCTACCTGTAACATCGATGTCGAGGAAGAACCTTATCTACCATCGTACAGGTGTTTGACGAGTACCCCAAGGCCGAGGGCCGAGATGTATTCGTATATGACTGGGCTGCCGTTCATCTCAATGTACAAGTCCTGTTATGGGCTTAAGTTTTTTCACGTAAAGCCCCCTGTTCTGGGCTTAAGTTTTTTCACTTAAAGCCCCCTGTTCTAGGCTTCAGTTCTCAAGTGGTTGTTCTCACGTTGTTGTTGTTCACTGAATAACAAAAATGAGATCTCAAAACCCTGTCTTGTGTGTTTTCTGTGTAAGTATAATGCCCAATGTGGGACATGTGGGGATTCAGCCAATGAATGGACTGAGAAAGTAGCCAATCAGTGGCCTAGGATGGAGCCAAATGTAACCCATCAATGCCCAGAAAACCAACATAGGCGTTAAGGCTCTCATATGCATATAACCTGCCCGGAGCACGGTTAGCACTTCCGAATTTTCCCTTGCGGTGTTGTTGTTCAATAAAAAACTTCGTGAAAACCCACGTGGAGTTCGAATATTTTATATTAGTGAACTTGAACAAGAATGTATATACAAGTATGTACAAGTATGTACAAGTATGTAATGTGAACAAGTATATAAGACTGGAGTAAACAAGAATTAAGGTGAACACGTATGTATATAGAGAGAAGTCACGACTTGAGTGAAGTATATAACAGTTCACAATTAGACCAATTCATCGAACTGACGTAATGTATATAGAGTAATTATTCAAAAGAATGAAGTCTAGTTCACTATTAGACAAATTCAACGAGCTGGTGTAATGTACTTATGTATATAGAGAGTAATTCGAGTTAGAGTCCAAATATCTATGTCCATTATTCATAGAGTTCACAAGTCCGGGTATAGTTCATTGCCGTCAAAGATAATATATGTAGTATTCACAAGTCCAGGTACGCCGTACTGACTCCATCGGGAAGGACTTTCCGTTTAGGGTAAAAGAAAGTTAAGGCATCCCCTCACTGAATGTACATTCCCATGTGGTGGTCGACGACTCGGAAACCTCTATTAGTGCCACTAGCACTGGCCTGGCTTTGCAGCACTTCCAGGTAGTGGATTTTGTCGATGGCAGGGTCGCCCCGGCCCTTTGCAGCTGATCTTGTTGTTTCCATCTCCACCGTAACATTCGTACGTATTGGACGACAGGGCGATCATGGCATCTCCACTCCACTCTAACCTGAAGATGCCTGGAGTCCGCTTGTCGTAGGTATAGTGGTCTTTTCTCGGTAGCCACTGGTCCCGCTCCGCTTCATACTGCGCGCGCAATTCGGGTTTGACGAGTGACTCCCAATCCGCATTAGAGACGACCATATAGGCAGAGTCTGTCCATCTCCATTAATTGCCAATCTGATGAACTGAAATACACACCCATGAAATCATATAAAAATTGGCTACCTGGTATACCATACATCCAATTTGGAGCGGTAAGTTGTAACGAATGACCCTTTTGGCTGAACTGACTTCATACGTATCATCATCAATGACGTCGACGGACCGAAACAGTGGCGAGTTGATCCTTTTGCGCGCTTGTTTGGTAGTGCAGATATTCAGGTTCTAGTGCTTATCTTGGTTGGTCACCGTTTTTCCATAGTAGCCATTGCCCGTCAGTTTCCACGATTCGCCGATAATGGCTTTACTGGGATCCTTATCCCCTTGACGACGGGCAGACGCGTGACGGTGTGGGCATTCCCCGCAAAACAGGCGTTGGATATATACTGTAGGACTTGGTACACTCGCGTCACTTGGAGGCCGTGGCTCATGTACTACTGTAGTAGAGAGGTACCCAGCAAGATTTTTTTTCCGCCCACATGCTCCCTATCAACATCCGTCGAGGTTGTTGAAGTACTTCATGTTCCTCAGCAAAGGCGCCCACATGGTCTCTCCAATGTCGTCCCGACTCACCAGCGTGTTCTTAAAGATGGGCGGGCACTGGGCGAATAGTGGTTTCAGAGTGTTGGGAACATGCAGGTCGCATTCCACAAACCCGTAGAGGTTCCCGGAACGAACGGCGTCGAAAATCTGTGGCAGGGTCAGGAGTGGCCGGCGACTGAGGGGGTACTCGCGTGCTTTAAGGAAGCAGCTTAAGTGTGAGAGGGCCTGGCACATGGTGTGAAATTCACACTCCCACAGTTCGATAAGATCGTAGCCCAACTCTTTCACGTAGCATGGAAGACCACCCTGTGAGTGACATGTATCG
This sequence comes from Hanleya hanleyi, assembly GCA_036873755.1. Classification (NCBI taxonomy): domain Eukaryota; kingdom Metazoa; phylum Mollusca; class Polyplacophora; order Lepidopleurida; family Hanleyidae; genus Hanleya; species Hanleya hanleyi. Next base: position 16,706 of record JAVTVY010027957.1, on the reverse strand, counting down.
CCGCTCAAATTTTTAGAGCTCAAATTTTCACAGATTATGCTTATAAGACGCCTGCATCCGACGGTGACCTCAGAGTTAAAATTATTGAAAATTTAAATTTTTTAAAAAAATTTATGTAAAAGTAAAATATGTGTGTCGGGCGGCATCTATATCGCACTTCCGGTCAAATTTTCGACCTGTATTGGATTCCCAGTCCCCAAAAACACAAAGTGCCAAAATTTCAGCCTAGTACACCTTTTGGTTGTTGCGAAATTTTAAAGCAAATGCGACAGGGTAAAAAAGGTCATAACCAGATGTTTGATGCCCGATTAAGAGGTCAAGGTCGCTCTCAAGGTAAATTTTCATATCGGATTCGTGATCAGCGTCCTCGAAAATACTTATATATTGATTTTCAAGTCAATCCATGAAGGGAAAATTTTGACCTCGAAAAACGCCATTTTCGGTCGAAAATCAAGTTTCCAGGATTTGATCCAAACTTCTCCCTAAAGTATTATCGGGGTCACTGATCACGAATTCGATGTCAAAAGTGACCTTGACCTCGACCTTGACCTCAAAATGTTTGATCGAAAATTTGGGCATGACTTTGACCTTGTCGTAAGGTCAGAAGATAATATCGGACGACCTTGACCTTTTGATATATGATGACCCATTGACCTTGGTGTTGATCTATGACCTTGACCTTGGCCTTTGACCTCAAGATCAAATTTGCGATAGTGCATTCCGAATGTGGTATCGCATTTCTGACCCCAAGGTCAAAAATCAAGGCCAAGGTCATGGATCAACGCCCAGGTCATGGGTCGTCCATTTATATCTTGTGACCTTTCGACAAGGTCAAAGTCATACGCCAATGTTCGGTACTCGATTTCAAGATCAAGGTCAAGATCAAGGTCAAATCTGACCTCATATTCGTAATTCCTGACCTCCAAAATACTTTAGAAGGAAGTTTGAGGTCAATCACTGAAGGTCGAATTTTCCAGTATACTCAGCCCTAGGCAAATTTTCAGTATTTCAAAAATTCTTTAAAAAAAGGGACCTAGTTCAATTCCCATTGCTGATTCGTAATCAGATGGGTCAGAGCTATCAGCACACCAAATTTGGAAGGAATCGGTTTTTCGGCCGAAAAAAGTTCCAATATTTAACCTAGGCTTCAATGGACACTTTTTTTTCTATCAAACCAAAAATCTGTAAAAAAAAACTTAGGTTCCTAGGTCAGCGTGCAATACATCAAATAAAAGCCCATGGTTTAAACTTTTTTTTAATATTTTTTGGGGTGTTCAACAATGTGGGCGAGCAGAACGCCGCCCCTTTCTCTACGCCGCCCCTTTCTCTACATAAATTCCAATATTTAACCTGTGCTTCAATGGACACTTTTTTTTCTATCAAACCAATGCAAATTTTGACCTCGGATTCGTGATTAGTGACATCAAAAACCTATATACACAAAATTTGAGGCGATTCCATGAAGGTTGAAATTTGACCTCCAAAAATTCCTAAGGGTATACCCCCCCCCCTAGTGAAAATTTGGTTGGAATTTCCTTTGTCAGCGATTGACCTCAAACTTCGCCCTAAAGCTATATGGCGGTCAGAGGTCACGAATCTGTGGTCAGATTTGACCTTGACCTCGACCTTGACCTCAAAATGTCTGATCAAAAATTTGTCGTAAGGTCACACGATAATATCGGACGATCTTGACCTTTTGATATGTGATGACCCGGTGACCTTGGTATTGACCTATGACATTGACCTTGATCTTCGACCTCAAGGTCAAATTTGCGATGGTGCATTCCGATTGTGGTATCGCATTTCTGACCCTAAGGTCAAAGGTCAAGGTTAAGTTCATCGGTCAACGCCCACGTCATGGGGTCATCACATATCAAAAGGTCAGGTCGTCCATTTATATCTTGTGACCTTGCGACAAGGTCAAAGTCATACTCTAATTTTCGATACTCGATTTCAAGGTCAAGGTCAGGGTCAAGGTCAATTTTGACCTCGGATTCGTAATCAGCGACCTCAAAAACCTATATACACAAAATTTGAGGCGATTCCATGAAGGTTGAAATTTGACCTCCAAAAATTTGGACGGAAATTTGGAAAAATTTGGTATGACTTTGACCTTGTCGTAGGGTCACAAGATAATATCGGACGACCTTGACCTTTTGATATGTGATGACCCAGTGACCTTGGTGTTGACCTATGACCTTGACCTTGACCTTCGACCTCAAGGTCAAATTTGCGATAGTGCATTCCGATTGTGGTATCGCATTTCTGACCCCAAGGTCAAAGGTCAAGGTCAAGGTCATGGGTCAACGCCCAGGTCATGGGGTCATCACATACCAAAAGGTCAAGGTCGTTCGTCAATATCTTGTGACCTTCCGACAATGTCACATTCAAACATAAACATTTATTACCATAATTGAAGGTTACCGATTTCGAGTGTTTGATCCAAATTTCAATAAAATCCATTACCGAGGTCACTGATCACGAATACGAGGTTAGATCTCCGACGGGTTAAGTAGCATTAAGTAGCATTTTGCTACGGTTAAGTAGCAAAAGTCGTCATGCGGGGCGTATCTAACGTCAAAATTAAGGTTTAAGTAGCATAAGTCGTCATGACAAATGCTAGTTTAAGCCTTTATATAGCCGATGTCGGCTACCAATAGCAAAAGTCACCACAGTTGCTTTCGCGTGTGCGCCGAATGCTAGTTATGGGGTTAAATAGCCGATCGTCGCGTATAGATTTTCTAAGTTAGAGTGGTTTTAACCCTGTCACCCCAGGGGGTGTTATTACGGAGGTGGTCACCACCCCTGCCTATCAGGGGCGGATAACCCTCGCACTTTACATGACCGCGACGAATGCTAGTTATAGCAATCCTTTAACTGCCAAATGTCATGGGGATACAACACAAAATCAACAGGGTTTTGATATTTGACCTCGAAATTGTAATGCTTGACCTAACATTATATCATTTATGACCTTATGAGGTCAAACCCTGCATTATTTCAAAAAGCGATCGCCGACAAACGCTATTTATAAATTAGCTGGGAACCCTAAAAATTAGCTGGAAAAAGTCATGGTCATAATATAATATGGCAGGGTTTGACCGCATGAGGTCATAAATGATGTAATGTGAGGTCAGCATTACAGTACCGAGGTCAGATATGAAAACCATCTCGATTTATAAAAGCTAGATTGACCCGACGAAATCTTAGGGTTATAAGTTATAACTAGCGATTGTCATACCATTTTGGAGATCATTTTTCGAGGTCAAAAATGCCCTAAATCATAACCCTAAAGTATTGGAACACCGTTTTCGAAGTCGGAGAATACAATGGCACCTTTTTTGCTGCAAAAAAATGGTCTAGTAGCCCTATTCAGGGTTCGTAGCGCCATCTGTTCATTTTTTATTTTCTCTATTTTCACAGGGTTTTTCACAAAAATTTTAGAGATCGAAATTTCAAGATCAGAAACCTCAAATCTGGTGTGGATGAATACAACCCTGTTGTCAGAATTGATAACCATGTAGATTCTAAGCACCGACAAAATATACTTATAACTTATAACTAGCATCTTGCTGTACCATTTTTCGAGGTCATTTATTGAGGTCAAAAACGACCTAAACCGTAACTATAAGACATGGGAACACGGTTTTCGGGGTCGGGGAATACAATGGCACCTTTTTTGCTACCAAAAAAATGGTCTAGTAGCCGATATCAGGTTTCGCAGCGCCATCTGCTCGTTTTTTATTTTCTCTATTTTCACAGGGTTTTTCACAAAAATTTTAAGAATGAAATTTTCGACGTCAATGACCTCAAATTCTGAGTCGGTGCATGAAACACTGTTGACAGTAACGGCCGACGAATTCTATTTACAAAAACTAGCACTTGTCGGCGGGCGAAAAAACCTCGTTTTTCAAATTTCCATAGAGGGGTTTTCAATTTTTTTTTACGCAATAGCTAGACTGACCTCAACGGAACTACCTCATGAAATTCCAGATCTTAAGGTCGTAAAATGTGGACGCAGGACATTCTCGATTAAATTTCGAGGTCAAGGTCAAGGTCATCAGAAAATCTGACCTCACGATCGTGATCAGTGACCTCGAAAGTACTTATGACCAAGTTTTCAGCGAAATCCACCGTGGGTCAAAATTTCGACTTCTCACAAAAATGCAGTAAACTGAAAAACACTAACATATGGAATTCGAATAAAATTTATCATCAAATATTTTAAACTCGGGATTTTTGCACTCAAATCGCTAGATATTGATACGGGGTCGTTGTGTTTGAGCCCAAAACCCCAGAAAATTGAGGTATTACAAAGTTACGGGGGAAACCTCAGACCTCATTTTTTCGTCGATTTTGAGAATTTTTCTTTTTGCTCTCCTGAGATCGTCTATAGGTCTTTAGAGCTCAAATTTTTACAGATTATGCTAATATATCGTCTGCATCTGTAAGTGACCTCATATTTAAAATTAGAATTTGTTTTCATTTTCTTAATAATTTTTATATAAAAGTTAAATATGTGTATCGAGCAGGCATCTCTATCGCATTTCCGGTCAAATATTCGACCTGTTTCAGATTCCCAGTCCTCAAAAACATCAAGTGCCAAAGTTTCAGCCTAGTACAGCTTTTGGTTGTTGCGAAATTTTAACGCGAATACGACAGGGTAAAAGATGTCATAAGCAAATGTTTGATGCCCGATTAAGAGGTCAAGGTCGCTCTCAATCCAAATTTTGACCTCGGATTCGTGACCAGGGACCTCAAAAACCTATATACACTAAATTTGAGGTGATTCGGTGAAGGTTGAAATTTTACCTCCAAAAAAACCCTACGCCTTCGCGAAATTTTGGTCGGAATTTTTGTTGTCACCGATTGACCTCAAACTTTGCCCTTAGCCTATATCGAGGTCAAAGGTCACGAATCTGAGGTCAGTTTTGACTTTGACCTCGACCTTCATATCAAAATGGCGACTCGAAAATATGGGCATGACTTTGACCTTGGCGCAAGGTGACAAGATATTGTTCGACGACATTGACCTTTTGATATGAAATGACCCCATAACCTCTACGTTGACTTATGACCTTGAATTTGACCTACGACCTCAAGGTCAAATTTGCGATAGCACAATCGGAATGCACTATCGCAAATTTGACCTTGACGTCGGAGGTCAAGGTCAAGGTTACAGAACAACGCACAGGTCACGGGGTCATCACCTATCAGAAAGTCAGTGACCTCTGACCTCATTTAATATGCGAAAAAAATACTTAATTTTATTTTATTTTTTTTTAAATCAATTTTTGAAGGTCAAGGTCAAGGTCAATTTCAAATCCGATGGTAGATTTTTGATCAGTGGTTTTTTCTCTATTGGGTACCAAAAAATTGGCCGATTTTTTTGATGTAAAATTTGCCCGGAAGTGAATTCTGTCCGGATTGACCTCAGATTCATTGTATATAGGTTTTCGAGGTCGCTAATTAAGAATCCGTCGTCAATTGTCGACCGATAGAAGCCTGGGTTAAATTACGTTTTATGGAATCTTGTAAACGCCCACCCCTGGCATGTTGTGACTGCGAATTTGCGACACCCATTGCCCACACACACACATGAGTGGCACCTCTATGGATAGCTGATACATTGTAGTTGTGCTTAGAGGTACGGGTTTATGTATTCCAAGTCAATCTCGCAAGCCAGGATGAAAATGTTCATGCCATATCCTGGCACAACTGAGAAACGAGAATGAAATTAACAGCCTGATTGTTGTGGAGTGTTAATGTTCACCCTTACACTTTATCCGAGCGTGCGATACATCAAATGAAAGCCCAACGTTTACGCTTTTTTAAAATATTTTTTCTGATATTCAACAATGGTGGCCAGCAGAAGGTGGCCCCTTTTTCTACATGGGGTGTTTTAGCAAAGCAGGGGCAAATTCTACATGTAACGCACCACATGCGAATGTACATTCAGCGACGGGATGCCTTAACTTTCTTTTACCCTAAACGGAAAGTCCTTCCCGATGGAGTCAGTACGGCGTACCTGAATACTACATATATTATCTTTGACGTCAATGAACTATACCCGGAATTGTGAACTCTATGAATAATGGACATAGATATTTGGACTCTAACTCGAATTACTCTCTATATACATAAGTATATTACACCAGCTCGTTGAATTTGTCTAATAGTGCACTAAACTTCATTCTTTTGAATAATTACTCTATATACATTACGTCAGTTCGATGAATTGGTCTAATTGTGAACTGTTATATACTTCACTCAAGTCGTGACTTCTCTCTATATACACACGTGTTCACCTTAATTCTTGTTTACTCCAGTCTTATATACTTGTTCACATTACATACTTGTACATACTTGTACATACTTGTATATACATTCTTGTTCAAGTTGACTAATATAAAATATTCGAACGCCACGTGGGTTTTCACGAAGTTTTTTATTGAACAACAACACCGCAAGGGAAAATTCGGAAGTGCTAACCGTGCTCCGGGCAGGTTATATGCATATGAGAGCCTTAACGCCTATGTTGGTTTTCTGGGCATTGATGGGTTACCTTTGGCTCCATCCTAGGCCACTGATTGGCTACTTTCTCAGTCAGTTCATTGGCTGAAAACACACAAGACAGGGTTTTGAGATCTCATATTTTTTATTCAGTGAACAACAACAACGTGAGAACAACCACTTGAGAACTGAAGCCTAGAACAGGGGGCTTTAAGGTGAAAAAACTTAAGCCCAGAACAGGGGGCTTTACGTGAAAAAACTTAAGCCCATAACAGGACTTGTACATTGAGATGAACGGCAGCCCAGTCATATACGAGTACATCTCGGCCCTCGGCCTTGGGGTACTCGTAAAACACCTGTACGTTGGTAGATAAGGTTCTTCCTCGACATCGATGGTACAGGTAGAACAAGCAATAGTTTCCGCACACCATACTGTCCAGGCGTTGTAATGTTTTAGTATTCCAACACCACGTCTCTGTGCCTTGATCCATGAAGTCTGTTAAATCGGGATGGGGAGGTGGCAGGCAGTACGGATCGAAGTATTCGCCCTGCCCTTCTGTCAACTACACGGTCACCCAGTGTTGACCGGGCCGATCCATCGAGTCCGTGTTGAGCACGTAAGCAGCAGGATACAACGGTCTAATGGAAACACATCTCGGGCAAACAACCCTTGAAACACTGTCCGTGCCCACGGATCGTTTCGCAGCACGGTGGTAATCTGCTCTGTATCCATGTTAAGTGGCGTAATCACACAGGACGTTACGGCTTTTATCGATTTGAATAATGTTGTCAAACTCAGCGTAGCAAATCACATTGATGGTTCGGGGTAAAGGTGTCCCGAAATGGAGTTCCAAGCGTAAGTTGCCTTTCTTGACGAGACTCACTTGATGATCGTTGTCTAAGGTGGGCGTGAGATCGAAACAGAACAATGTGTACCCTTTGCCGAAATCGTCTCTACTGATCATATTTCCTTCGTCTTGGTTGATTTGACTGGTGGTTGCGAAGAGATTCACATAGCTCCGGGTGTAATTGACCGTTCCGAACTGGGTTGTAAGGGCCGTGTCGGTACCTGTTGTCCGTCCACATGTAGGGCCACGAAATTGATTTAGAACGCTTTTAGGTTGAACAGATTCCTAGAGATAGCACCATTATAACTGGTATTGTCCACGCAGGCTAGGGTTAAAAATCCCCCAGGAACAGGTTTTCTTGGTTGGCAATCATATTTCCTTTAAGGACGGAAACGACCTTGGTCTGTGCTCATCGAATCGGGTACTGGGCTGGGTTTTTTTCTCCAAGGCTTTGATGTGCGTCAACTGTACACCTGGGCTCGGTTTCACTTTGCGTACAAACAGACTGGCCTCTTGGTTCTGCAACCGTAGGAACGGAGGTGTGGGATCCAGAGAGACGTGTTTTATAGACTTTTATACACCTACATAGAAGTACCCGGATGTTACACAGTCCCCGGATGGACGCGCGGACGTCAACGACTGTACAAGAACAAGGATGTTCACGAATGTTCCAGGGGAAAAACCCGGTGCTTCTCGATTGGCTGATTTATTGACCACTCATTGGTTCTCTTTTGTCGACCGCTGATTGACCCAAATTGAAATGTCCATCCTTCCCAGGTTAATCTAGAATCTCACCAAGCTCGTAATGACCTCCACCACCCCGTCACGCCACTTGGCGAATGCAAGAGTTACCTGCCCGGCGAACTTACGGTTAGCCGTCCTTTTTATACTACTATGCTATATCACTAGACCGGGGTGAATCCTGCGATATGATTGGCCAATTCAAGCAAACCACGAGAATAGCAGAATGCCTCCTGTCCATCCCTGTCTGGTGCACCGGACGCGCTTGCGCAGTCGACTCATAGGGCGAATAGGGCCTATCAGGTCCCCGGAGTATTGTTCAGTGAAATCCGCATGTCTCTCACCCCACTGGTTCCTCGTATCCCACTCCACATATTTTGCGCAGGCGCACTTCACCCTGCGCATACGGAGTCGAATCGTTTTACGCTAGGGCGAATGCCTGGCCTGAGAGCTCCTGTTTAATCCAATATGACCTGGGCGATTTGGGGTGTACCGCAGCCTGGGGAGGAGCTTAACGTGCACCCCCCGCCCCCACCTCCATATATTTTCAATATCCCTGAGTCTAGAGTGCTGAAACACACCACACTGTACCTTTGAGTCAAGCTCTACTCGAAAATGTAAAACAAAAATCCAAGATGGCCTTCATGATGACATCAATATGAGGTCATATTCGCTGAAACCATTTTTCTATTTGTGGGTCGATTTTTCTAAAGTTTTATTTTTCGATTCTTCTTTTGAAAAACTACTAAATATAACAAGAGAATAATTAGCTTCGCCTAAATAAAATACTTTCTAGTAATGTAGGCCAGAAAAAAGTGCAAAGAAATGGACAGAAAAGACTGAAAAATCGACTTTCTGGGATACCACATGACGGCATGATCATCTGCACAAGGGGATACGCATATGGCCTCAAAATGCTCCCAATATGATCAGCTAGAAAGTGTCAGCCCCCTCGGTTTCGTCGTTTTGGAGCACAATAGAACATTTCACCCAGGCCAGGTAGAGTAAATGACACTCTCATGTCTCTCATCCCACTGGTTCTCCATATCACGCTCCACACTTTGTGCGCTTTCGCACTCGATCCCACGCATGCTCAGTCGATCCATTTACCTCTCGGTTGAATACCTGAATGCCCAGGGGCTCTCGAATAGTGAAAACCTCCTGTCTCTCTCTCCACTGGTCCTCCATATCGCCCTTCCCATCTACTTATTCGACTCGATTTTCGCTTTCTATACTACTATACGGCCCAATAATCGCAATAAGTCGACTTTACTTTACTTTTATTAAGTCGACTTTACGTCTTCAAAGACAAAAAGTCGATATGAGTAAAGACGACTTGGCCACTTATAAAACTATGTCGCCTTTTCAAAAGTCGACTTGCTGTAATAAACGCAATAAGTCGACTTGCAAAAAGTCGACTTGTCGTCTTTAGCGACAACAAGTGGACTTAATAAAAGTCGACTTTTCGTGATAAAACGAAATAAGACGACTTAATAAAGTCGAGTTGCCGCGATAATCGCAATAAGTCGACTTAGTAAAAGGCGACTTGTTATGTTTTAAAATAAGTCGACTTTTCTCAAGTCGACTTATCCCGTTGACATAAATATGTCGACTTTATATAAGTCGACATACCTTCATTAAATAGCTTTGTCAACTTTGCGTAAGTCGACTTTTGTAGTTATAAGACGCTAAGTCGCCATAAATAACGCAATTTTTCGTGATAAAAGCGAATAAGTCGACATACATAAGTCGACTTGTGATGATGATGATGACAAGTCGACTTCTGATAAGTCGACATATTCTGTTTTTGACGACAAGAAGATGGCTCACCAGTGCTTCCGTAATTTTTGCTATTAAGTCGAAATATGGAGATACTAAATCGACATTTCGAGTTGTCAAGTCGAAATATCGAGATACTACATCGATATTTGGAGTTGTCAAGTCGAAATATCGAGATACTACATCGATATTTGGAGTTGTCAAGTCGAAATATCGAGATACTACATCGACATTTGGAGTGGTCAAGTCAAAATATCGAGATACTACATCGACATTTCGAGTGGTCAAGTCGAAATATCAAGATACTACATCGACATTTCGAGTTGTCAAGTCGAAATATCGAGATACTACATCGACATTTGGAGTTGTCAAGTCGAAATATCGAGATACTACATCGACATTTGGAGTTGTCAGGTCGAAATTTAACTCGATCGAAATTTTTAACTATACTGATGGCATGTGCCGTGTTCAATAAAACTTAGTCTCTCTCATTCGCTGAGTATTAACAAATTCTACCAGAATGTTGTTTGTTTTTTCCAGTACCTTTGGGAATCGTCACAAAAATCAACAGTGCTACAGAAACAAGTAACCGAAGCGAAACCGTCTCTTAATCCAAATTTCAAGTTAAATATTGCGTTACTGATTGAGACAAATGTATCTGAATACAGAGTAGAATTATCTCGTCGAAGTTGAGGGGTGAAATCGGATTTTTGGGTTGGCGAAAGAATGGTTTGAATGTTTTATTATGCATTCTAAACCCCATTGAAAAACTGGTCACGCACTGTAAACATTGGAAACTAATTCTGCGTCAGGCGATGAAGCAATTCCCATTCCTGGACCACTGCAAAATCTGGTATCGATCTTCTGAAATGTTCTTTCCCTTGACAGATTTCAGGCCAAGCAAGAAACTAACCAATATCACACGACAATAGACATTCTGGTCGGTATCGTTGTGTCGTTGTTACCTTGTCATCTTAGACAAGGCTGTTTTATTTCATCGAGACCGGAAAAAGGTAAAGTAAGGTATATGCAATTTAGGACGAAAAAGACTATTTCAATGGAAGTTTTTTACGATTTTAGAAGAACACTGGTCAGTTTTTGGGAGCGCATTTTGGCGACGGTGCCAGTTAACAACGATGTCCTTGGGTAGAATGCTGAAATCCAAATATCAGACAATGGCCAGTAAATGGGCTCTCACTACACTCACATCCGTTCTGAATAATATAAACCAGATGTTTTCTGTCTTTTGTCTTCCTGGCGAATTCGCCATGACTCTGATGATGGTCCCTACCGTAATGTGATTCTATTATATCGATGCCGGGAGAAATGACTGTACCCGTCCTCTCCATTATGTAATTGGGTTTTGCATCTGTTCTATTTGATCAAAGTCCAATATATAAATCCTATGTGACATGATGTTGGCATATGCCCGAATTAATCTATCCATACAGTTAAGTTAATATGTTCGTTTGAACTACTTTGATGATACAACTGTCAGTGTTTATTAACCCCTGATCTGTACTGATCGATTCGCTGTGTTTCGAATTATACAGGAATATTCTGCATCCAAGGATAGAAAAAAATTGTGAGCTGTGGAGCATGTTGATATTTCTATATCAGTATCGTCAGGGAAAGCAGAGGAAGAAATCGGCACACTATAGTATCGATTTAACTTTTGTTAAATCTGAAATGGAAATCGAAATCAAGGCTTAGCATGGTTGTTTTTTTGTGTAGCCTTTGTTGATTTTCCTTGCGAATTTTTTTTTTTTCAAACCGAGATTTTGGTTTTGGTGGTTCTTGGGAATGTTTTGCGGGTGAAATTATAGGTTGGTTCACTATACACAAGATTGATTTTGAAAAACCCCGAATAGTTTCACCTGTTTTTCCAACTCGGCTCTTCTTGAAAACCGCGTCAGCCTCGATCCTTATTCTATTATCCAACAAAAAGACGTTTGGATTTTCAGAGAATAATCACCTGCTCGAAATTGTGGTAGAAATTACCATGAAATCTGTATTAGGTGAATCCCTTGAATGGAAAAGCAAGCTACATACTGCAGACAATGAGTGCTAATCTTCACTAGATCCTTCCCTTGAAAGCATTTTACAATCCACTATATACAATGAGCTTCCAGAATATATATTTCTTGTACAATTTTCACACCAAATCACACCCCAAACGGGAAATAAGCCAACTGGCTTTATAATGAAGAAATGATATTTTGTATGGCGTATAGCCCGCCACTGAGCATATAACATATGTAATGATTTTTGAGAGAGAAAGAATAAATTGGTCGTCAACATACAAAATATCATTTCTTCATTATAAAGCCAGTTGCGCACATTGCAACACCGAGAGAGAAGGTTGGTCATCAAAGGGACAATCCACGATTGTAATACCTATGGGCCGTCATAGTTCGTTAGGTAGAGCATCGGCGCGATAAGCCGGGGTCGTGGGTTCGTATTTCGCTGACGACCAATTTATTCCCTCTCTCTCAAAAATCATTTCTTATATAATCTAATATCTATGGACTTTTTAAAAACATGTCCGGTAATTGTATTGGTTTGTGGTGAAATTTGAAAGAATATTCAGCCAATCACCGGATTTTTTGGAAGGTTCATAATTGCGTTTAGGACATACAGGATTCATTTAGAGAGAGAGAGAGAGATCTTCAACAACATTCGTAGGAAGAGAGATGATGCAGTACGAAACTAACTGCATGGTTTATGACACTCTTTCAAAGCTAGAAATTTCCAATGAGTTAAACAATCCATTATAGAATTTCCGCGTCCATAATGCAACGACCCTGTTCATACGACAGCATCAGAACAAAATTCCTAATAAACCAAAAATAAACTTAAACTTTTTTTGAAGCGAGAAGCGGTCAACAGTTTTCATAGCTATTCCGTGTTCATTGTTAGACGGGTTGAGCAGAGGCAAACCCAATACATTTATCTGCAGGAAGTTGCATGTCAATAGCAACAACTCGATAAAACGCGCCGCTGTTTTATTCATCTTGGACTAATGGTTTCCACACCCGACTGTATATACACAATCAGTAAATGTGACATTCTCCTGTCCCAGTATTCATGAAAACTATGTGGAACTGTTGTCGACCAGGCCATTCCTCTCCGGTGTATGACTGAATATGCTGGCATTGTGATTGTCTGGTAGAACAAAGGAGGTTATCCACACGGCTCAAAGTAACATAAGAGAAAATCGTCAAATTCATGTTCCATAAAGCTGCTTACGTTTTCACTCGTGTTAAATATTGAGCACAAAACATGATAGTACAACAGTTGAACCCATTGTTGGATGTATTTTTGTCCATAATAGTAAATCACTGGCGAATTCCAGTCCAAGAGACTAAATTGACACAGCTTGCAACGATGCCGTATGGATTTCTAATTCAGCGGAATTCTGGCTGAAAAACTCTCAAACAGAATCACGACATTAGCTTCGAAAAGTATTTAACACACGAACAGTTTTGAGCCCAATTCACATATTTGTCTCAGTCAGCTTCGCAAAGTATATAACACACGAACAGTTTTGAGCCCAATTCACATATTTGAGAACAAATAATTATAAAGATCAATCTGATTAAAAACAGATCCACTCTGGACTCTCTGGTGTAAGTGGATCTGAACCTCTTCCTATCGAGTCTGTTCTGCACGAAATCTTGCAGAGATCCCGGTAATTCCCGACTCGTAAATATAGTAATACGCGTACGGAGAGTGCCGAAGACATTCGTTCAAATTTCAAAGGGCTCGCGTCCGAAGAAACTGGTCAAGTTGAATAAATACAAAGCAAATTTCACTCATAGATAATTATTTATCACATTTCGTAATGGTTATGTGTCGGTCATATATTTCGCTGCAGCTATGCAGTTCTAATTCTGGTGTTGTTTTGAAACTGTTTTCCCGTGACTAAGTCATGTAACCCGGTGAGTTGATTGCGTATTAAGAATACGTCGGTCCCATAATATCATGTTCATCCATCTCATGTTGCGTTGATTAGCCAAAGCTGAGGTAACCGTAAAGAGTTACTTTCGTCCCAGAAGCTCACCGAACGACCTTGACATAGGAAGAAATCAGATCCAATTAAAGAATCGGTTTCTGGGCCTGTTTTTAATCATATTGAATAAAGAAATGATGATAGACGTATGATGCCATAACTCAGTCCATTATAAATAAACTTACCACCACTTCAGCAGCTTGCGGTCACCATTAAAAGCTGCTGACAACTTCGATCTAACAAGAAACAAACTTATTGACACGAAGAAAATTTTTTATGGACTACGGTTGACTACTGAATGTTGGCTGTGACGCTTCACCTTATGCTTATTTCATAATTATGTATTTAAATATGACATTTAAATACGTAATAAGCTTCACCTTAAATACATAATTTAAATACATTTAAATACATAATAAATACATAAGCTTCACCATAAATACATAATAATCTTAAATACATAATTTATTAATACATAATAAGCTTCACCTTGAATACATAATTTAAATACGTTTAAATACATAATAAGCTTGACGTTCATAATAAGCTTCACCTTATGCTTATTTCATAATTATGTATTTTTAGCTCCTGATCTTGCGGTGATGGATTGGGGAGAATTACCTGTCGAATTTCGCTTTAGGGATGTCCGTTATGTATTTCCAGCTGGTAGGAAGGTAAGCTTTGTTATTTAACATTATATGAATTTGAGGATATGACGGTATCTTATCACGAGCATACATGTTCAGGATTAACTGTCAATTAGTGGAGCTAACCCAGTTATTTTTAACCTAAATTTGTGGCCGAGTCACCCGAGCATGACGTCCGGTGCAGCATTGTTCGCTGTATTTTTATCGTCTTCATTCTTCCATCTGGAGAGCATATGATTCAATTGATACAAACTTCATAGGTTTAGTTGAGAGATAATATTAATAGAACCATTCTACACAATCTATTTTAACATTATAAGATTTCTGTAATCGTACATGCGTGCTACTATAGTAGTAGGTAGACAGTATATACTAGCCCCTTTTCCAGGGAAGTAACTCTTGGTTCCCCCTTTTCTGCCAGGGGGCGCTTTTGTAGGTATGACGTCACTTCCGGTCTGGGTGAATGGAGCGTGACCTGTGAACACGATAGGATATGTACTGACCTGTCTGTGGGGTTTTTCCACAATGTCGTTCACCTCCGTGTCTTTTCGGGTACGTCCGTTGTGGGGGTTTTCCACAATGTCGTTCATCTTCGTGTCTCTTGGGTGATCTCCGTGTTTCTTCGGTCAGGTCCGTGTCTCCTCGGTGAGGTCACCGTGTTTCTTCTGGGTGATATCCGAGTCTCTTCGGTCAGGTCCGTATACAAGTGGGGTTTTTCCCACAATGTCGTTCACTTCCACGAAAAGACACGGAGGTGCCCCATGACCTTTGAACATGATAGGACATGTACTGACCAGTCTGTGGGGTTTTCCCGCCAGAATTTCGCTGTCGTCTGCTTGGGGTTGTCACGTGCCGAACACCTGGCTCCCCGAATTGCAACATTGTTGCACGTTCGCTACAATGTTGCATTTCCCGCCAGAATGTCGCTGTCGTCTGCTTGGGGTTGTCACGTGCCGAACACCTGGCTCCCCGAATTGCAACATTGTTGCACGTTCGCTACAATGTTGCGAAGATGTCACGGAGATCACCGAAGAGACACGGAGGTGCCCGAAGAGACACGGAGATCCCCGAAGGGGGCGAGAGGGGTCCTAGTGTACCGATGGGGTCGTATGAGGTATCAATGCGAAGCATTCGTGAAGGGGCATCTGATGGGGTGGGTGTGGGGTTGAAATATCGTCATTCTGTGCATGCGCGGTTGACCAAGGGTATGGAAATAGACGTTTTGGGGTCTAGGTGGGTCACTAGTGGTCCGATGGAGTCCAGTGAGGTATCAATGTGAAGCCTATGTGAGGGGGCATCCGATGGGCTGGGTGCGGGGTTGGAATATGGTCATTCTGCGCATGCGCGGTAGACCAAGGGTATGGAAATAGACGTTTTGGGATCTAGGGGAGCCCCTAGTGGTCCGATGGAGTCGAGTGAAGTATCAATGTGAAGCATATGTGAGGGGGCATCCGATGGGCTGGGTATGGGGTTGGCATATGGTCATTCTGCGCATGCGCGGTAGACCAAGGGTATGGAAATAGACGTTTTGGGGTCTAGGTGGGCCACTAGTGGGTCGATGGAGTCGTATGAGGTATCAATGTGAAGCATTCGTGAAGGCGCCTCCGACGGGCTGGGTGCGGGGTTGAAATATCGTCATTCTGCGCATGCGCGGTAGACCAAGGGTATGGAAATAGCCGTTTTGGGGTCTAGGTGGGCCCCTAATGGACCGATGGGGTCGAGTGAGGTATCAATGTGAAGCCTATATGAGGGGGCATCCCACTGGGTGGATGTGGGGTCGGAATATCGTCATTCTGCGCATGAGCAATAGACAAAGGGTATGAAAATAGACGTTTTGGGATCTAGGTGAGCCCCTAATGAGCCGATGGAGTTGAGTGAGGTATCATTGTGAAGCCTATGTGAGGGGCATCCGATTGACCTACTGTCTCGGCCGTTGTCCACATTCTGCGCATGCGCAGACAGGGAATTCTGGGAAAAGGGTGTGGAAATAGACGTTTTAGGGTTTAGGTGAGCCCCTAATGATCCTATGGTGTCGTATGAGGTCTTATTTTGAAGCTGTCGTGAGGGAGCATCCGCCTGGGCTAGTGTGTCGTTCGTTGTCAATAGCCTGCGCATGCGCAGTCTGGCCGTAGTATAGAAATAGACGTGTTGGGGTTTAGGTGGGCC